>BQNB010003088.1:0-57007 GCA_026074375.1 Tanacetum coccineum | reverse complement strand
CATTGATTTCATTAATGCCCTTTCTCTCCATAGGCATTACAAGTTATGGATACTGGTTGTAGGTTGTTTCTAATGGCTGGTCCTTTGTTTCTGCAGTTCCTGGTCAGATGACCTACCTTGTTGCAAGTCTGACACCTGATGGTGCAAGGTCCTATGTGATGTAGGGTGCATCTTTTACACAAGAGACGGTTTCCTGTATACCCATTGTTAGCAGTATAAGCCCTGAAGGTTTCTTGCCTCCTATTCTGCTGTTGGTGGTGATCATTGTTACGGTTGTTATTGTTGCGGTTATCTTGGTAGTTGTTGTTGTTGCAATTGTTGGAGTGGTTATTGTTGTTGCAATCATTAGGGTAGTTATTGTTGTCGGTGGTGTTTCTTTCATCATCAAACTTTCGTTTGTGATCATTGGTTCCTTGCTCAGAATTATGTTTTGTTACCTGATCCATTAACCTATGGGTTATGGTAATGGCTTCCTCCAAAGTTTGAGGCTTTGAGGCAGTAACATTTCATTCAATACTTATGGGTAATCCCCCAATGAAGACTTTTATGAGTTTCTCAGAATTTGGCACCATGTTTGGGCATAAAACTGCCAATTCCTAGAATCTTCTAATATAAGTCTTAAGATCATTTCCTTTTACAACCAAGTTGTAAAATTCGTCTTCCATTTTCTTGACTTCAGTTTGAGGGTAATACTTATTGGTTAAGAGCCTTTTTCAATTCAGTCCAGGTGATCCTGTTGTCTTGTTCTATCCCAATAGGTTGGGCATATGCATTCCACCAAGACAAGGCATCGTCGGTTAAAGTACCAGTAGCAAATGTTACTTTGTTTTCCTCGGCACAGTTGCTATGAGAAAACACTAATTCAGTCCGTTCGAACCAATGAATGAGTCCAACAGCTCCTTCTGTACAATTAATGAAGTTAGAAAAGGTCACAGTTATGAATTCTTTTTAGTTTCCCGTTTTTGCTACAGGTGTCCCAGTAGGACCGGTGTTCCTGTTGGGATTACTAGTACCTGCCATTGTTGCAGCTTGTGCTTCCAGAGCCGCGGTGACACTGTCAGCAACTAGTTTTCTATGCAGCTTGATTCCATGGCAGGTGCATCAATAGTTGACATCCTTTTGGAGGCATATATCAACATATAAGACAACACGTAATAAGAATGATATCACAAGTTTTACAATGTAATGCTTAAGATAAAATGCTTACTTAAGATTATTTTTGAAAATGCTTAAAATGCAGTACTTATTTTTGAACTTTAAGCATTTTAAAAATAGTGATATTGAAACCATAAATACTAACAAAGTCAGATGTTTGTTAGTATTATTTTCTAGAGGTTGCGGTGTGATTATGATGAAGACAACGATATAGGATAAATGATGAATGAATCGGTATTAAGAAACAACGAAGTAGAACGGGATTGCCATTTATATTAAGAATAACTTGCCTTAGTACTATACATAGTCAAAATTTGACAAGTGTTTTTATTTATACCACACATCCCGTGGCTAGGTTATAACGAAAGCTATAACTAGGATTTAACTTAATAGATCCGATGGTCCTTCTGGTTGATCTGAGTTCATTGATGGCATTTAGAAGATTTTCCTTGTCTTCTTGATAACGGATTTGGATATCGTTGATGATGTGTTCTAGATCAGTAATTATGAAGCGAGCCAGAGAAATTTTGTGGTTATTTCCCATCTGCTTCTTTTGGAGTTTGGAAATTTAAGCACGAGCTTGTTGGAGTTCAGCTTCCAAATTGTCAAAGTCTTGTTGGATAATTACACGACCTTTTCCGAGTCCTTCGATTTTATCTTCTATGTATCAAATACGATCGAGAGAGAGTTCATCAAGATGATTCAGAATTTCCTCGATTTGTTCCTCATGACATTCTATACTTGTCTTTTGGGAGCTTTCTCCTATCTCAAAGTCTTGAGGTAGGGCAGAGGTAGATGAGGATGATCGATCACAACCTCGTTTCTTTGGTGGATCGTTGATTTTTGTAACGTATCAACGAATAATCGATCCTTCCAAGTGATTCCTTCGGTATAAACTTCTTTTGAACCGATTATTTTTCTTCCTTCTCTTTTTTTTAAATAATACATCATAAACCTCGGTTTAATTCCACCGTCTTCACTATCATAATTCTTCCAGATAATCTTTTTCTTGTAACGTTTCTTCTTCAGACATGATTCATAATCACGAAAGTAGCGAAACTTACGAGCTACATATTGTTCCCATTGCATTGTGCAACTTCCCAACCATTACAGAGATAGAAAAATTTCACTTTGACACAGGAAATACAAAACTTTACACGAAAGCAACTAGCAACATTGATAAAAATAGGCTTAATCTACACGGTAGGCTAAGGTGCAAAGGTGTAACGAAACTTATAAGATGGTGTAGAAAAAGAAAAGAATGGCTCAGCAGGTTGTTCTAGGGGATTTTACTCTAAAAATGAGAGTAATCAAGGGTTACATGTAACACCCCCATTTTGATAAATATAGCAGCGGAAGCTAATCTGGGGTATTACTTCATAGTACAACAGTCATAATCATAGAAAATGACTCATAAAGAGACGTTTTGGAAAAAGATGTTATCATTCATTTTATTCATCAGAGTTTTTACAAACAGAGGTCCCAAAATCTATAGGAAAACATAAAGTTGAATGATAACAGTTTAGCCATCTTTAAGTCCGTGCCACTCCGTGCCATAAGTTGCTCAAATACCGGAGATAAACATGCTAAAAAGATCAACAAAATGATTGAGTGAAATTCATAGGTTTATGGTAAATAGTGTGAATACAAGTCATCATAGACAGTGTGAATACAAGTCATTATAAACAGTGGGTTACATTGTTATACACCCATAAGTGTAATAATTGCAACACATACAGTTATTATAGAAAACAATATTAATAGTGTATTATTGCGTCTAAGCTCATGGCACACAAACTGACTTGTGTATATATCAATAATGATATATATAATGATAATGGCCCCCGGTGTAGGTAATTGCCATATACCTATGAGATTCAAATATAGTGAGGTGTGTTGGTTACCTATCTGGCTACACAAACGGGATTCTCCTTCAATTCCCAATAGACCTATTCACAAAATTCGCGTTCACTGCTAAACTTCGCATGTGATTAATGGTCTATGATGGTGGGGGTCTTTTGCATAAAGGTGACTTGAGATCACAAGCAATAATATTGTTATGAAAGCATACATTTAGAAAAAGCAATGTATTTCAAAGTTTATAGCATGTATCCCCTCTAACGGTCTATGAAATAGAAGATTAAAAGTAGTGCTATGAACACACCTTAAACGAGTACAGGGAAAATCGTGATTGATGGCAAAAGTATTCAAGTGAAAGTAACTGCTTCAGTCACACACCAGGGTTAATATGTCAAGTCTTAGTTGATTGGATATGTTTTATGTCCAATAATGATATACACTTTTATTAGATTTATTATGGAAAGTATTGTTAGACAATCACATTTTAGGCCATCATAATTCAAGAGGTCCATGTAAAGTAAACGTTTTTAAGGAAGTCAGACACTTTTAATATAAATCCAGAAACTCGTCAAAACGATACCAAATGAAACCCTACATGAAGCTCCCTATAATGTGAACAGAATAGTTTTTAAGTTCATTTTTTTTTTCTTCTTTCTTCAAAACTAGAAAATTTATATATTATATTTTTATAATTAATTAATAAAATATAATATTTTATAAGCTTGCAAATTGCAATATATTACCCTGTTTATATTTATAAACTTTTACAAGTTTAGTCCTTTATATATAAGTATATATAATTTAAACCTTTAACTTTAGAACTTGGCAAAACAATCCTTCATAGTTATAACTTTAGGAAAATGACATTTTCAGTCCCTTTACTTATAAATTTCAGAAAGTTATGATATATACCCCTATGCATGGAAACTTTTGCAAAACAAGTCCAAAAAGCCATGCAAGGTTATTTTAGGATTCCAATTGATATTTCCAGGTTATAGATTATTAGAATAAGCTAAAATAAGATGTTTTAACATAACTAAAGTTTAGAAAAAGGATTCATCTGCTAGAAAATCAAAACGGGTAGTTTTTAGGGTTTTTATTAAAAACACATGGGTTTGAGGATTCAAAGCTTTAAACAAGAGTTCATATATGATCTTAAGGGTATTATGAACATTATTGTATAGAATATAAGATTATGGAACAAGATCTTAGGCTTACTTGAGCTAAAATGGGTCGAAATGGGGTTTTCGGGTTCGTACTCCTAGTAATGACTTCAAGGCTTCGTTTTTCTTGATTCTTGGCTTCTAATATGAGCTTAGAGACTTCTCTTGATCTTCCTAGTCTGAGTTAAGACTCCATTTGAGAGTGTCTGAGTTTTTGAGGTGTGGTTTGAATGGTTATGCATGTTTTGGCTTATATAGTGTTCAAATGGCCTTAGTTCCTAAGTTTAGAGTCTTGCTTAGTGTCATAGCTATCTTAGCTAAATCATGGAAGCTTGCATGATGAGTATTGAAGGCTAAAAGAGTAGCTAAGCAAGGTGGAAGGTCTTGGAGGTGTTTGTGGGTTCGGTTGTAAAGAGGGTAACAAGGAGGTGATGTAGCAAACTGTGTGTCCAAGTAAAAGGTTAGAGGTGCTTGTAAGATGCTTAAGGTTGTAGTAGCTTAGTCATAGAGGTGCTAGGATACTTGGTTGGGTTTAAAATAGGTAGAAATGGAGGGAAAAGGGTGTCGGGTAGGTTTAGGGTTCGATTAGGGTTTTTAGAGTTTAATTTCGAATTAGGGTTAGTGTTTAGGATAGATTAAGGTTTAGGATTAGTGTTAGGATTAAGTTTTAGGGTTTAGGATTAATGTTTAGGGCTTAATTTTAGGTTTAGGGTTTAGTTTTAAGGTTAATGTGAAATTAGGGTTTAGGGTTTTGTTTTAAGGTTTTAGATTAGGGTTTAGGATAGATTAGGGTTTAGGTTTAAGGTTTAAAAGTCATGCATTAAGTGCTTGTACCTTGTGTTAAAGTGGTGTAAAGTTTAAACATGGTTTAGGAGCTTAAATGACCTGATTAGGTTTTTAGGCATTATTGACTTGTACATTAAGCTTAAATGAGTTGTACATTGACTTGGAGGGAAAGTATGATTCAAATATGATGCATTGTACACTTGTACATATGTTTAAAGGCTTGCACATTCATTTTATATGTATACATTACATATAATTAGGGTTTTGATATAAACATTAACGTTTAATGCTGGTTTCGATATAATGTTTTGAAAAGTACGTTAAATGGATAATATACTTAGTAAAAATGATATTAGGATATAGACTTGACATATTAGGATGTTTATATGATATAAACATAGATATAGATGGCATTGATAGAGGTTGCGTGAGCTCGTTTACTTTAGAGATGCAAGTTACATTGCATAATGAGATAAAGCAAAAAATTTCCCTGTACGAAGGTGATATATTTATAATAGATGGATATTACATTGCATCTAATTTAATAGATGGAAAATTACATTGATAAAAATTGCGGGTTGTTATATGAATGAACAATAGTCACAAAAAATACACATTCACTTGACTTTAAACAACATATGGTCACACTTATTAATACTTTTGGCCACTTTTGGTGAACTTGTATGTGACTAAATTAAAAAAATGCTTTGTGTGACTAAATATTACAAAATGCCACACAAACTTAAAATTTATGTGACCATTGGATGAACAATGGTCACATAAAATACACATTCACTTGACTTTAAACAACATATAGTCACAAACTTAAAATTCATGTGACCATTCGAGTCGTACGTCGTAGTCGATGAGAGCTTGTTTCATCCATAGTGCTTGTTGACATGCCTTTCTGGCGCTTACGTATTCGGCTTTGGTAGTGGATATACCAAGAGCGGTTTATTTCTTCGAGAACCAAGATGTCAAACAACATCCCACGAACGTACAAATACCGCTAGTGCTCTTTCGATCCACATAATCTCCCGCATGATCAGAGTCGGGATATACTACGGTTTCTATGCCGGTCCCCTTAGGATACCATAATCATAAGTGCTTAGTGCCTTTAATGTATCGGAAGATATGCTTAACCGCTTCAAGGTGAGAGGTTTTGGCAGCCTCTTGGAAGCGGGCACAAAGGCAGACACTAAACATGATATCGCGCCTACTTGCCATTAGGTATAATAAACTACCTATCATGCCTCGATACTTGGTACTATCTACCGACTCACACTCTTCATCTTTCGTGAGTTTAGTATCAGAGTACACGGGGGATTTCATTGGTTTAGAGTCTTCTAGACCAAATTTTTTAAGCATTTATTTAATATACTTATATTGATTAAAGAAGATACCATCTTTTATTTGTTTTATTTGTAATCCAAGGAAGAAGTTAAGTTCACCCATTATGCTCATCTCGAACTCATCATGCATGATTTTAGCAAATTCATCACACATGTCTTGACATGTCGATCCGAATATAATGTCATCAACATATATTTGAACAATGATGAGATTTGAGCATTTCTTCTTAGTAAAAAGAGTGTTATCTACCATTCCCATTTTATATTCATGTTTAATAAGGAAAGCTTTTAATCTATCATACCAAGCTTTGGGTGCTTGTTTAAGACCATACATATAACAACCCGCAATTTTCATCAATATAATTTTCCAACTATTAAATTAGATGCAATGTAATATCCATCTATTATAAATATATCACCTTCTTATAGGGAAATTTTTTGCTTTATCTCATTATGCAACGCAACTTGCATCTCTTAAGTAAATGAGCTCACGCAACCTCTATCAATGCCATCTATATCTAATTTTATATCATATAAACATCCTAATATGTCAAGTCTATATCCTAATATCATTTTTACTAAGTACATTATCCATTTAACGTACTTTTCAAAACGTTATATCAAAACAAGCATTAAACGATAACGTTTACATCAAAACCCTAATTATATGTAATGTATACAAATAAAATGAATGTGTAAGCCTTCAAACATATGTACAAGTGTACAATGCACAATATTTGAATCATATTTCCCTCCAAGTCAATGTACAACTCATTTAAGCTTAATGTACAAGTTAATAATGCCTAAAAACCTAATTAGGTCATTTAAGCTTCTAAACCATGTTTAAACTTTACACCACTTTAACACAAGGTACAAGCACTTAAAGCATGACTTTTAAACCTTAAACCTAAACCCTAATTCATCTTAAACCCTAATCTAAAACACTAAACCCTAAAAACAAAACCCTAAACCCTAATTTTACTTTTAAATAAAAACTAAACCCTAAACCTAAAAACTAAGCCCTAAACCTTAATCCTAAGCCCTAATCTCAATCCTAACACTAATCTTAAACCTTAATTAATCCTAAAACCTAACCCTAAATCGAATTTTAAGTCAAAAACCCTAACCCAAAAGAAAAACTAACTTGGCATAATTTTCTTTCCATTTTAACCCTTTTTTCTCCTAAGCTAGCACCCTAACACCTCAAGCACCTCTATGACTCACCAAGCAGTCACCCAAGTAGCTTAGAAGCATCTCCATCACCTCTTTGTAAGCTACTTGCAAACAAAATCCTCCTTTTCACCCTTGTTCTTAGCTGTGGCCTCCAAACACCCCTCCAACACTTCATGGCTAGTTTCTAGCTTATAAGACTCACCCTACTAGCTCTCCATTGTCATTACTACTAGTCTTAACACTAATCAAACACATAACTTGCTCACCAAGGGTCTTTCTCCCCTATAAATAGCCGAAACATACCCCCCTTTTAATTCATCCCACACATCTCATATCATACCCTAAAATGGAGTTCTAGCCTTTCCATATAAGCAATAGAAGATCAAGAGAAGTCCCTAAGCTCAGAATAGAAGCCAAGAAGCAAGAAAAACGAAGCGTTGAAGTTGTTACTAGGCGTACAAACCTGAAAACCCCATTTTGACCCATTTAAGCTTAAGTAAGCCTAAGATCTTGTTCCATAAGCTTATATTCTGTACAATATTGTTCATAATACTCTTAAGATCATATATGAACTCTTGTTTGAAGCTTTGAATCCTCAAACCCATGTGTTTTTATAAAAACCCTAAAAATGACCCGTTTTAATTTTCTAGCTAACGAATCCTTTTTCTAAACTTTTGTTATGTTAAAACATCTTATTTTAGCTTATACTAATAAGCTATAACCTGCAAATATCATTTGGAATCTTAAAATAACCTTGCATGGCTTTTTGGACTTGTTTTGCAAAAGTTTCCATGCATTTGGGTATATATCATAACTTTCTAAAAATTTTAACTAAAGGGGCTGAAAATGTCATTTTCTTAAAGTTATAACTATAAGGACCTATTTTGCCAAGTTTTAAAGTTAAAGGTTTAATATATATATATACTTTTTATATAAAGGACTAAACTTGTAAAAGTTTATAAACCAAGGGTATATATTGCCAATTTTGCAAACTTATAAAATATTATATTTTTATATTAATTATAAAAATATATATAAATTATTCTAGCTTTTGAAGAAACTTAAAACTATAATGTATCACATTACTAGGGAGCTTCATGTAAGGGGTTTCATTTGGGTATACGTTTTGACGAGTTTGCTGGATTTACGATTTAAAGTGTCCTGGCTCCTCAAACGTTTACTACATGACCTCTGAATTATGATGGCCCGAACAGTGATACAATATTTCCATAATAAATCCAATCAAAGTGATATTTCATTATGACATAAAACATATCCAATCAAACTAAGACTTGACATATTACCCAGGTTGTGTGACGAAGCCGTTACTTTCATTTCATATACTTTTGCCATCAATCAGATTTCCCTGTACTATTAAGGTGAGTTCATAGCCTCGCATTCAATCTTTTAAATGTTTCATAAACCCGCGAGGGGGATACATGCTATAAACCATGAATGCAAGTATTTTTCTGTATGCTATCTTGATACATTATTGCCTAAGTCCCTACTTTTGCCATTAAGTCCCCACTATCATGAACCGTTAATTACTCGTCGGGGTAAGCGCGAATGCTGTGAATAGATCTATTTGGGACTGGACTCCTCGTTGGTGTACCTATATTGTTGGTAACCAATAGCACACATTTGAATAACTTTATGGGTGTTTTGGCAAAGATACCCGTTGGGGCAATTATTTGTGGTTATTGATTAACCTAAGGCTTTGGTGTCATGAGCTTAGGGCAATAATATTGTTTTCCATGATAATTGTACATGCATGCAATTATTACAAACTATGGGTGTATAACAACGTAACCCACTATTGAACTTGTATTCAAACTACTTTACTTAAACCTATGAATTTCACTCAACCTTTGTGTTGACTTTTTAGCATGTTTATCTCAGGTAATTAAGCAACTTAAAGCACGGAGTGGCACGTACTTGAAGATGGCTAAACTGTTATCATTCAAACTTTATGTTTTTAGATGTTGTGACCTCACTTTTTGTAAATACTCTGATGAATAAATGAATGATAACTAAATTTTCTAAAAACATCTCTTTACGATTCATTTTCTATGATTATGACTGTTGTACTATGAAATATTACCCCAGATTAGCTTTCGCTGCTATATGTGTAAAAATGGGGGTGTTATAGATTGGTATCAGAGCCACGGTTATAGAGAACAAGGTCAAAACCTTAACTATAACTACTTTTCTTTTTTCATCTAAGAAAGTCCTTCGTGCCGCTACATCTTTCGGAATAGTATGTAAAGATACATAACTAGTATACTATTATATAAATAACTTATGTTATTTATCGTTGGGTTGTTAACAGACCGATGTCTTTTCCCAACCATCTTACTTTTGGTATTGAGGATGCTTTTTCCTCATCTTACCAGACTTTATCCCGGCTTCTTCGGACTATGTCCCAGCTGTCACACCCCCAGACGGGGCCTGGACGGAATACGTGTCCGAGGACGTGACATCATCATAATCCGAATATAAGGCACAAGAGAACGACCACTAATGGATGTTTTAAAAATCATAACTCGTTGCATTGTTTAAAAATAAATAAGTTTTACAATATATAAAGGAAATTAAACATTTGCAAAAGCGTAAGTAAAATGTAGCGGAAGCATAATTTGGTTTTCAAAAGACAACGAGTATGATATTTTGATAAGTCTTGAAAGAGTATCATATTGCACGTAGACTCCACATAGCACATCAAGAAGTCCAAAGCTAAGCACCTGAGAAAAACATGCTAAAACGGTCAACATAAAGTTGAGTGAATTCACAGGTTTAAGTAAAACATTTATGAGGACCAAAAACGTTTAGTGAATACAGCTTCACTCAATGTATTACGAAAAACATTTAATAATCAGAACGTTCAACCAAAGTAGTGTGGACCACAAGTTTACAGTACGCACGTGACAGTTATAGGAGATATAACTTCACATACAAAGCACATGCGACTATTATAACGGATACAATATCGCATGAAAAGTGTATACTGTTGCGCTAAGCTCATGACACCGAAGCTAATTAAGTCAACAGGGCATGTTACATCCTGTTGCAAAGTATTCCTGCCCTAAGCTGGTGTCCCAAACCAAAGACCACCAAAAAGTATAATCGACATGACATATATCCGTTTGTTCTTCGTTAAGTGGAACCAAAGCGGATAGGGATAATTAATCCCAATAGATCTATTTACCCACTCGCGCTCCCTCAACCGGTCATCCGGTTGAGAAATTAACGGTTCATGATAATTCGGGCAGTAGGTAGTGGTTTGTTAAGCAAACTTAGGTAACACCTAAATAGGAGATGGTAACCGAAAACACTTGGGTTTCCTATGATGAAATAACATTTATTTTCTAAACAACCTTTTAGTACTTAATTTTCATAAGTAGAAAGATGTGCTGATATCAATTCAAGTACCTGGTTAGAATAGTGTGTAAAACGAGTTTGTTATTCGTTACGTAAACGAGTTTGTAAACGAGCATGTTTCTCACCCCAAAAGATAATAAAACAATTATTCAAAACAACTAAAATGTGGGGCTATGAACTCACATTGACGTTGCAGAGCAACTAGCAAAAATGTAAATAAGCACAGCACAAACGGAGAACGGATCGGCTCGACCAAAAAGTTTCAGTTTAACTTTACGGTTATATCCCACTAGCTTAGGATGTTGAATTGGGGTTTACCGACGGATGAGTACATCAACGCGACACGTTGATAAGGGATTTGGATTACAAGTTGGACGAGTTTGGTGGTTGGTTAAATAAAATAAATCGAAAAACAAACGCAAAGTGTGTAATATATTCCGTATATATTACATTTGAAAACAACCAATTATATAATTCATATGGTGAACTATACAATAAAGACAAATAATAAAAGATTATTTTGAAGTATATAATACCTTGCAAGTATTTTATAAGAATCGTGAGAAAATAACTAAATAAAATGATTTGACATGTTTTCAGAAATCACCACGTAAATATTTAAATAAAAGTTCTTGTATAAAAGAAAACGTACGTTTTAAAGTTACGTATTAGGTAAATGATGCTTTTAAAACTTTTTACAAAAGTTATGATTTTATCTTCTAATCGAAAGTTATAAAATATATATAATATTTGATAATTTAGTATTTCGTTTTATTTACGTGTTGTAACCAAAATAGTTGTCTCGTTTATAAAAGTATGGTTTTCGATTATTCATCGGGTTACTGTTTAATTACAATTTAGAAATCTTAATTCTATATCTCGTTCTTTTATCGGTTTTCTAAAATAATAGAAATTTTAATGAAAAATACTAAGTGTATAAATTTTTATAAATTTTCGGCATGACCTAGTCGTTTATACGACGTTTCCCATTTTTACAAAACTCGTCGTTTTCTCTTAATCAATATATGTTGCAATTTATCTATGTGATTCAAAATATATTTAAACGGGATCCAGTAATAATTAAAATAAGTAAAACCAAAACACACCCTAATGCATATTAAATGCGACACCAAACGCCCTATATGGGCTGAACCAAACACCCCGGTTTGGTTGCCAAACGCAAAACCAAACACCCCTTACATGAGTTATGACAGAAAAACAACGTTCCTTTTTGTGGCCTTTTTCAGCCGAGTAACATCAAACAATCATGACCCGAAAACCAAAAAAAATAAGCTTAGACAACACCATTAAAATAAACTATAAGTAAAAGAGAAAATAAAGTATAAGGAAAACAAATCAAAAGACCCCGAGAGGGATTTGAACCCTCGACCTCTCGGCGGTGCTTTATGCCGAAAACAAACCAAACCACCCTTGGCTGTTTACACAGCCAAACAAACACCCCGGATGGGTTGTTTCCCAAAACCAAACGCATCCTTTGCTGGTGACAGAACCCAAACGCACCCGTTTGGGGCTACAACCCACAGAACCAAACGCACCCTTAACGGGTTAAAACCCAGAAACAAACACCCCTTTAGGGCTGTTAAAACAAAAACCAAACACACCCGAAGGCTGTTTTACACAGCCAAACGCACCCTACTTGCTGTTAAGAAGAACCAAATGCACCCTAAGCTGTTAAACCACCGAAACAACATCCTTTGTGGTTGTTACTGCTTCTAACTCGTAAAAACAAATACACCTTTGTGGTGTTTTAATAAACCAAACGCACACTTGGTGCTTGCAAGAAAACTACACGCCCCCCTGGTGCATTAAAACCAAACGGACCCTTTTTGTTGTTAAACCCAAACAAAACACGCCCTCGTGGTGTATTAGTAAAACCGGCTGGGTGGTGGTGCGAAGGTGGTTTGATGGGACGATGGAGAGGTAGTGCATGTGAAGCTGTGGTTCTGGAGATGGGAAGGTGATAGGTGGCATGACGAGGGGTGGGTGACGATGGGGTAGTGATTGGCAGCGGCTGGTTTGGTGTTGCCGGAGGGTATGCGGATTCTGGCGACGGGGGATTGTACTAGAGATAGAGAGTTGTGTGTATCTGTGCACCGGTTTTTAATTGATATAACCCTAATGTTAGCTTGGTATATATTATATATATATCAGTATATATATATATATATATATATATATATATATATATATATATATATGTATATATATATATATATATATATATATATATATATATATATATATATGAAAGTAAAAAAAATGTGGCAAGTTGATTATAGTTCAAGGTTGAGGCTGAAAATATAACTAGAGGGACTAGGAATGTAGATTTTGGAAATTTTTGTTAAATAACGGTTCGGGGCTCGTTTAAGCTACTTAACGATTGATTTAAATTACGGAAATTGCGCCATTGTTTTCCAAATAATTTTTCCCATAAAAATAAGTATTTACATGACTTATTTTATAAATGTTTTTATAAAATTTATTTAATGTTTATTATTTATTTTGGGTAACACGGGTAACCTTTGTCCGTAAAAAATAAAACTTTAATTTGAACCTTTGTGTTTTTATATAAACGCTTTTGAATAAAACATTACATAATTTATTAAATATTGTTATTTAATAAAAAGTGATAATTAAATATGAGTTTAATTATTTTCTTGTGTCGGTACGCGTTGTTTTCAAAGTTTTGCGAGGCTATTTTAGTCACTTTCTGCTTGTTTTCATGTCTCGGGCAAAACTAGAAAGTTGTCCGGAATGTCATTTTACATCAAATTGCTTTAGAGTCCGAGTTGTGAAAACGAAATTTAGTGGGTCGTTTTTATAAGTCAATTTAAGAATAACATATATCTTCTCGTTTTCAAATCAATAAGTTTGAAAAATAAATTTGCAAATGAGCAATAATAATAGTAATTATTTATTATTTAAATGTGTTTCAAAAATTTACCAGTTATGCGGTATTCGTTATTATGTGACCGTAAAAGGTCAAAAGTCAAAAGTCAAGTCGGAACCAAAAAGTCAAAGGGAAAAAATAGTAATTTAAAATTCTAAAAATTTCGGTTTGTGACATTACCTACCCCTTAAAAGGAATCCCGTCCCTGGATTCGATTTTTGTTAACCGATTGTGTGACCAAGAAAAGATTTAAGATTTAATAAACTAGTTTTGAACATGACGTTGATAACTTTATTTAGCAAAATTTGATGTTTCAACACTTCTCATATACATAAAATTTGGCTAGGTTTGACCCAGATATATAATCCACCTAAATGAGTATTTTAGAAAAAATTTATTACAAGTTTTGTGGTTGATATAAACGCGTTACAAAGGAAGTCTCTTGATAGCGAAAAACATCAAAGGAGAAAGTGTAGGTACGGGGGTATGTCTATATATAGGTTTCAAATGTTTGAGGGTAGAGTCTATTTTTTGATATCTGTAAGGTTCGACGATTTATATCGGACGAGGCTAAAGGATATAAGTATTCAACTTACTTAGGAAGCACGAGGATGAATCATGACTCAACACACTACAAGCGATCGATGCGGGCAAAGTATAACCGAACGGCTCTAACTGCGACCTAATGAGTAGACGCGCCGAAGAACGAGAAATAATAGCAATAACGAAACGTTACGTACAACGTTCAATAACGAAATAGACAACCATATATGTTTGTGTTTTAGTTTTGTCAACAAAATGTATTCTTACGACTTCTCAAGTTTATAAAGATGTTACGACATTCTTACGAAAAGTTACTATTTATAGAAAGTTTCTATTTTAGGAAAGTTTTTAGTTTCGGGATGTTGATGCTAACAGCATCCCCTAATTTAATCGTTTCTATATCTCCAAAAACGAACTATTGAAACCCTATCGTTTAACCAAAATACTTAGCTTGCAAAATATATATATATAAAATGTTGCTATATTTAGAAATGACCAACGACAACGACTTATCATTTTTAGAAAAATTCCTAAACCTTCGTTTTGATATTAAGAAGCTCCACAAATATTTTTAAAAACTTTCAACACTTAATAAAAAATGAGCTCAAAACTGACAAGCAAACTAAAATAGACGGAGCATAGCTCTAAGTGAGCTTGTTTGCAAATTTTTATAAACTAAAAACAACAATTAGCATCTGATAAATGTGATTTAAAAAGAGACAGTTTTGACAAAAATCTAAAAAAAAAATGACAGTTTAGAAAAACTCAAGGCAACCCAAAGAGTTTTCAGAGTGGCTCAATACATTTAAATATATGAAAGACACAAGAGCCACACAAAAAAAAGCAGTTTAAAAGTCTAAATCACCAAGCCTTATTGGAACTGTTTTTGTAAAAAACAGTTTATAAGGCAATTTAAAGAAATCCTAAAAACCTCTTTTTAGAACCAAAAAAAACTTTGAGAAACATGATACTAACTCTTGAAAATGCTTGACTAAAGTGACCCAATGACCCATATGGGATTTTAACCCATAATGACCCGTTTTTATCCCTTGACCCAAACACTCCCTTAAAAGAGTTTTAGCAAATTTTAAACTATAAAAAGAGGATTTAAGCTTATACTTTTTATAACCAGGTTAACATTAAGACACACAAACATCTACAAACATGTTTCATCAAGCATTAAGTGACCAAATAAACTGAAAAACCTTTTGAACAGTTTTAGTGATGTAAAAGATGATTTTTGCAAATAACTTAAAATTTCATTAAACATGTAAAAAGGTTACAAGACTTAAAGTAAAATGACAGGATTTAAAATACATAAAAACATTTTAATTAAACTAATCTATATCTACTCTCCTCGTCACCTAGTTTCTGTCTTCTCCTTTATATAGGCTGAGAGGGTCTTTGATTTGTGCTTCTTGTGTTTCTTTGGTGAGGAGAGACTTAAAACTTCATCCTGGCCCTTTACTTGCTTTGGCGCCCAAACCGTTTGATCACAGCCCTTGATTGTATTCGCCCAATAAAAAGCTTGAGGATTGCCAACGTGTGTGTTGGAGCCATGTGGGGGTAGGGTTTATGAGAGGGTTTTGGATTTTTGTTGCAGGCTGAGCTTGTGGCAGGGATGTACAGTGGTAGGGTTAGGGTTATGGCGGGAAGAAGAGGGTTTAGGGTTTATGTTTAAAATGGGGGCAGGGTGAAGGTTTGGTGATATGGCAGAAAAGGTCCCTTATCTTTATATGAGTAGTTGCAAGATAAGTCCTTGTGGTATATAACTTTGAAGGACTTGCCAGATTTGGCCCTCAATTGTTATACATATTGTTACATGCATGGTCCTTGTGGTTAAACGAAAGTTAAGGGTTAAGGCAGTTGGGCCAACAGCCATTAAAGTGGACTTGGGCTTAAATTTTGGCAGTTTGGGCCGTGTGAATAACAAAGGGAAATTTGGGCTTCTTGTTTTAAACTTGGGCTTATAGTCTTCTTAGTATATACTAATAGGCTTATCCGGCCCATTAGATGGGTTCGGGTGGGCCCATTAAGTATTCTTCGGTGTCGGCTCCGGTTTTGACCGTTGACTTTTCGGAGTTGACCATTTGGTTGACTTTTGTTGACTTTGGCTTTGACTTTTGTTGACTTTGGCTTTGACTTTTTGGTCTTTGCCTTCGATTTGACTTTGTCTTTTCCACGCTTTTCCATTCCGTGCTCGGTTTTGTCATTTTTGGCTTTGTTTTTCGTCCTTTTGTCGGATATCCGTTTCCTGCACAAGATAAGTGAATCACTATATTTAGAATAACCCTCCCTCAGATATGCTTGAGTGTCGTTATGCTTAATGAATTACAGTGTGAGAAAGGTCGTAGGAGAACGCCCCTGGATTTAATACGAAAAGGCTCTCGTGGTATTTCACAACACATCTCACCAAAGGCTTACCGTGCAGTACTCTCGATGTAAATCATGATCTGTCGTAGTATGGCGAATACACTCTATTAGTGTCAAAAGCCTGGTCACTTTAACCGCTTAGGTTGGATGTGCGAGACGAAAGTCGCTACATGGGTTATCTTCCCTTTAAGCTTCATGTGTGTCTCTTGGGTGATATGTGAAGCATAGTGAATGTTTATGTAAGAAACATTGATCCAAGAAGTGTTTAAATTCACCACATAGCAACCATATAGTTAAATAATCTATAAATAGATTTGTCGTGGAGTGAAAGAGTCGCATATAAGTTGCAAAAGTTGCAATATATGAGTAGTAGATTAAAGTATGCTTAACTGTCTATAAATTAGAACGCTGGTGAATTTTGTTTTAATGTCTTGTTTTAGTGAATAAGTGAAAAGTCGAGAATCTGGATGAATCTCTATGTTATGATCCCATGTGAACTAAATTATCTATAACGATGAGTTTGTGTAATATGATATGTGTAGCTTTTGAAATGAAGAAAATACAGAAAAAATATTAGTGTTAGTTTTGTGTAATAAATTTTCCCCGTTTTAAAGAAAAAAAAAACGGGGCTTGTCGAATCTTTTGATTCATTATTTCCCAATACAAACAATAGCTAACTCTTGTCATAGAAGTATGCAATCGAGTGGAGTCAGAAAGAATATATCAGTTGATGCTTTCTGGTATACTGTGCTTTATCGACATTCACTAGGATATACACTTGTCGGAAAAAGTATAAGGCTCTTAGTGTAGTTTAACACTTCAGAAATATAACTAGAGCCATTTTTTTGGGCAAAACGATCGAAGTTAAAACCATCCCCCCCCACAATGCCTCCCGCCACCCGACCCCCTAACTGAACTCTACCCGACAACTCATACCGTCCACCTGCCCCCCTTCACCGCCATCCCCCCCCCTCCCCCTCACCACGCACCCCACCCCCCCCGCCCCAGTTGTGCGCTCTCACATTCTCTCAAATTTCTCATACTCTAACTACCACTAATTAATTTTTGTAACCCACATTTTTAATTATTAAGCAACTACTAACTTATTTGACTCTCGTTATTTTTCATTTGGGATCATTGTATATATCGCATTTCATAGTTCCGACTTCTTTTGTCACGTATTCCTAAAATCAAGCTTTTAAAATCAAATCACCGTTTTTAATTATGAGTTAAGATGCATTAAACACTACTCATATTTGTCAACCTTGGTAAACTTTTCACTCAGACAATTATTATATTTTAAGTGTATGTGCTATTGTGAATTTCAACTTTGGATCAATGTTTTACAAAAATTCATTGCTTATACATTCACACTGAGAACTAATATGAGTTTGAAGGCAGAGCTCCATCACTTGTCGACTTTCGTTTCTCTGGCACATCCCAACCTTGCGGTTACAGGACAGGCCTTTTTGACACCACATAGAGACTGCATCGGGACTCACGGACCTTAGAGTTTCAAGCTCTCTGGTTTTCTTGTATACTTTGCTTATAAAATAGAATCAGCCAAAGTTCAAATGCAAATTTGAATTTTAACAAAAATAGGATCTTTATTTTATCTTAATTCACACTTAATAATTAACATTTATGCAATTGTAACCCTCGACTTTTAGAACGGATTTCTTTGCATTCTTCGGTTGTGAGTACGGCAAGATGCAGCAAACTTATACAGTCTCGAATTAATTATTCTTACTATATGGCCTTTTTCCTTTTAGAAGGCTGCAACATCGGTTGTGAGCCGGCAAGATGCATCAAACTTTTAGTAGCCCACATGTTTATTACTATTATTATATATGATATTGGAAGACGTCCTTTTTGAGAGAAATTAAAGTATAATTTTGAACTTAAGGCTAAAGTTTTTGCTATATACTACATAAAAATTATTGATTTAATGTTTAATCTCCAAAAGTAGACGTTATATTATCAGGGTTAAGAGCTTATGGGAGAAAAAGCGACAAATTACACACATGAGCTCTTAAGATTTCCAAATAATCCTTGTTTAGCATCCAACTCATACTTAACTCTATCATTTTTCGTTCTTCGCGAATATTCGCGAACGCTTAGTCTAAACGTTAAGGAACAAGCTAGAGCTCAACACGCTCGATCGGGTCAAAATTTACTCTTATTCTACCCAGCAGGAAAGTCAAAATTGTGACAAAACACTTATTTTATTTTTGAAAATTTTTAAATTTTTTCATTTTTTTTTTGAAATTTTGGTGGTAAAAACGGGATTACGTGAAAACAACGGCTGCAGGCATAATCAAATCGAAGATCCCCCCATACTAGAATGAAACATTGTCCTCAATGTTTTACGAAGGGTTTCTACGTAAATCCTAAGCCGTTTATGAATTATGCTAAAGATAAACGTTAGTCGATAAGATTAGGATATCGGATTCCCAAAATGAAGCTGAGGATTTGAAGCTCTTGTGATCGAAGGACAAAAACCGCGAGCACGAGAGGCTTCAAAAATCCAGGCAATCCTGGACAATACAACACAAAACACAAAACATGGAAAAGGTAGAGGCAAGCCTCCTCACAACAACAAAACACTTATTCATTACTACTAAGCTAGCATACTACTACTACGGATAAACTAGGATAAGCATGGGGTGCCTCCCACGAAGCGCTTGTTTAGGGTCACTTAGCTTGACCCAATCCCTGAATTTAATTGTCCTTAGGGAAGGTTTGGAGATCCGGGATATCCATAGCAGGGACATCCCCTCCAAAATAGTGCTTCAGACGATGACCATTTACTTTGAAGTTTGGCCCGGAGTTTTGGGATAACTCAACGGTGCCATACGGAAAGACTTGAACAATGGTAAATGGTCTTGACCAGCGGGATTTCAACTTGCCGGAGAAAATTTTCAATCTTGAGTTAAAGAGGAGGACTTGATCACCGACGTTGAAAACGCGGTTTTTGATCTTTGCGTCATGAATCCTCTTAGTTTTCTCTTTGTAAATCAAAGAATTTTCGTAGGCTTGATCACGCAGTTCACTTAATTCATTGAGTTGAACTTTGCGTTGATCACCCGCGGTTTTGAGATCAAAGTTTGCATGTTTTCTCTTTGTAAATCAAAGAGAGTGTCATCCAGTTTGTCCGACCAAGAGGCACGATTTTCGCCCACTGTCCTTTCAAGAATTCTTTTTAAACCACGATTTGATACTTCAACCTGCCCACTTGTCTGGGGGTGATACGCGGTGGAGAGACGATGAGTGACTCCATATTTAAGCATGACCTTTGCAAATTGGTCATTGCAAAAATGCGTTCCACGATCACTGATGATGGCACGGGGAGCACCAAATCTGGCAAAGAGAGATTTAAGAAATTTGCAAACTACTCGGGCGTCGTTGGTGGGGAGCGCCTTTGCTTCAACCCATTTTGACAGATAGTCGACCGCCACGAGTATGTATTTGTTGCCTTTAGAAGATGGGAACGGTCCGTCAAAGATTTCACAAACTTGGATGGAATTTTGAGGCATCTCATCCCTTTGTGAAATTTTTCCTTGTCGTTGGCACGAGTCACAATTTTTAACCAACTCGTGGGCATCTTTGTATATTGAAGGCCAAAAGAATCCGACATCAAAGACCTTTTTGGCGGTGAGATTTGCACCGTGATGTCCCCCGGTAGGTCCATTGTGGCAAGCTTCGAGAATGTCAAGAGCTTCTTTGCCGTGCACACACCGCTGGATCATTTAATCTGCACAGATTTTGAACAAGAAGGGGTCATCCCAGAAGTAATGTTTAACATCTTTGAAAAACTTGCTTTTCTGTTGGGATGACATTCCCTTGACAATGAAATTCCCCACATGATAGTTTGCGAAATCTGCAAACCATGGGGTACTATCAACACGAAGAGCAACCGATCCAAGCAATTCGAAAGTAACTTGCATCATACATGAGATCGAAGGGCAAGTCCTGACACGTTAATAAAAGTAAAGGATTATATAATCAAAAACGTGGTTACAGTTGTAATTACAATTTAGAAACCATAATTCTAAATCACTTCTTTTAATCGATTTCTGTTATCTAAATAATATAAATTATAAATGAAAATACTAAGTATATAAATTTTTATAGATTTTTGGCATGCCCTAGTCGTTTATACGACGTTTACCATTTTTACAAAACTCATCGTTTTCTCTTAATCAATATATGTTGCAATTTATCCACGTGGTTCAAAATATATTTAAACGGGATCCAGTAATAATTAAAATAAGTAAAACCAAAACACACCCTAATATTTATTAAACGCAACACCAAACGCCCTATATGGGCTGAACCAAACACCCCGGTTTGGTTGCCAAACGCAAAACCAAACACCCCTTACATGAGTTATGACAGAAAAACAACATTCCTTTTTGTGGCCTTTTTCAGCCGAGTAACATCAAACAATCATGACCCGAAAACCAAAAAAATAAGCTTAGACAACACCATAAAATAAACTATAAGTAAAAGAGAAAATAAAGTATAAGGAAAACAAATCAAAAGACCCCGAGATGGATTTGAACCCTCGACCTCTCGGCGGTGCTTTATGCCGAAAACAAACCAAACCACCCTTGGCTGTTTACACAGCCAAACAAACACCCCAGATGGGTTGTTTCCCAAAACCAAACGCATCCTTTGCTGGTGACAGAACCCAAACGCATCCGTTTGGGGCTACAACCCACAGAACCAAACGCATCCTTAACGGGTTAAAACCCAGAAACAAACACCCCTTTAGGGCTGTTAAAACAAAAACCAAACACACCCGAAGGCTGTTTTACACAGCCAAACGCACCCTACTTGTTGTTAAGAAGAACCAAATGCATCCTAAGCTGTTAAACCACCGAAACAACATCCTTTGTGGTTGTTACTGCTTCTAACTCGTAGGAACAAATATACCTTTGTGGTATTTTAATAAACCAAACGCACACTTGGTGCTTGCAAGGAAACTACACGCCCCCTCCCCTGGTGCACTAAAACCAAACGGACCCTAAAATAAGAAAACCAAACGCAACCCTTGTTGCTGTTTCGAAACACCAAACGCACCCTAACTGATAAAATCAAACGCACCCCTGGTGGGTGTTACTGCTAAACAAAACGCAACCTACTTGGTCCTTGTTGCTGTTTCGAAACACCAAACGCACCCTAACTGATAAAATCAAACGCACCCCTGGTGGGTGTTACTGCTAAACAAAACGCAACCTACTTGGTCATAGAACAACCCAACACATCCTTTTGGGCTAAAAACTCAACGCACCCATTTGGTGTCGAGGTGATGGCTGGCCGGAGATGATGTTGGTGGACCTGTGGTGGGGTGACGACTGTGGTGGCGGTGCGAAGGTGGTGATGGGACGATGGAGAGGAGTGACAGCTGTAGTTATGGAGATGAAGGTGATGATGGCATGACGAGGGGTGGTGACGGATGGGGTAGTGAGGGCAGAGGCTAGTGTGGTGTTCGCCGAAGGGTGGCCGAATTCCGGCGACGGCGCCGGATATTTATGGAGAGGAGGGAGGATGTATAAATGTGTGGCTTATATAAAAATGGGAACCCTAAATGAGTATACATATATATATATATATATATATATATATATATATATATATATATATATATATATATATAAGTGTTAAATTGAAATGGAAGGTGTATAATAGTATAAGGGTTGAAGGTGTAAATATTATCACAGGGACCTAAAGCGTAACTTTCGTTAAATAACGGTTCGAGACTCGTTTAGGCTAGTTAACGGGTGAATTAAAATACGAAACTTGCGCCATTGTTTTCTAAATAATTTTTCCACAAAATGAGTATCTTATCTGATATAATTTTATAAATCTTTTATAAAATTTAAATAAAATGTTCATTATTTATTTGTGTGTCTCTGACAATCTTTGTCCGTAAGATGAACTTTAATTAAATAATTACGTTTTTAAATAAGCGTTTTTGAGTAACATGATAAATGATTTATTAAATATTTTTATTTAATAAGAAGCGATAATTTAATATAATTAAATAATTTTTGTGTCGGTACGCGTTGTACGCGGTTTTCAAAATTTTCGAGGTGTCTTCTCGTTTTCGTCTCAAATAAGTTGGAAAAATAATTGTGTAAATGAGAGATGAGTAATAATAAATATGATTTATTATTTAAATGTGTTTCAAAAATTTACCAGTTATGCGGTATTCGTTATTATGTGACCGTAAAAGGTCAAAAGTCAAAAGTCAAGTCGGAACCAAAAAGTCAAAGGAGAAAAATAGTAATTTAAAATTCTAAAAATTTCGGGTTGTGACACCAGCTTTACCGGAAAAAACTTATTCTAGCTCTTCGAACTCATTTGGTGTAGTTCCAATAGCTTCACCAACTCTTTTTCTCTTTTATGATGATCCCTACATGAAAGTTATGCAAGCATTTTATGCTAAAAAATCACCTATCCCACCTCCAACTATCATACCTCAATCATCAATGCTTAATCCTCAAGAATTCTTTCTTCCTGAAGAACTACTACCACCAAAGAAACGAGGTTGTTCATCCTCATCTACTTCTGCCCTACCTCAAGACTTTGAGATAGGAGAAAGCTCTCGTAAGACAAGTCTGGAACGTCACGAGGAGCAAATTGAGGAAATCTTGAATCATCTAGATGAACTTTCTCTCGACCGTATTGAATACATAGAAGACAAAATCGAAGGACTCGGAAAAGGTCGGGTGATTATCCAACAAGACTTTGACAATCTGGAAGCTGAACTCCAACAAGCTCGTGCTCAAATTTCTAAACTTCAGAAGAAGCAGATGGGAAATAACCACAAAATTTCTCTGGCTCGCTTCAGAATTACTGATCTAGAACACATCATCAACGATATCCAGATTCGTCATCAAGAAGATAAGGAAAGTCTTCTGAATGCCATCAATGAACTCAAGATCAGCCAAGAAGGACCATCGGACTATTAGATTAGATCTTAGTTATCGCTTTTATTAGAACCTAGCCACGGGATGTGTGGTATAAATAAAAACACTTGTCAAATCTTGACTATGTACAGTACAAAGGCAAGTTGTTCATGATATAATACAATGGCAATCCCGTTATATACCTTGTTGTTTCATAATACCGACTTATCTCTCTTGCATCATCATCTCCGTCATCATCATTATGAATCATACCCTGACTTCTAAATAAATCATAGATACTTATTTGATATAAATTATCTATGATTTCGATATCACTATTGTGACAATGTTTATTTTTTCACTTTAATCATTTTAAGACTTGTGATATCATTCTTATTACGTGTTGTCTTATATTGATAGAATGCCTCCTAAAAGGACGTCAACATCTGAAGCACCGGCTATGACTCAAGCTGCCATTAAGAAACTAGTTGCTGACAGTGTCACTGCGGCTCTGGAAGCATAAGCTGCAACAATGGCAGGTACTAGTAATCCCAACAGGAACACCAGACCTACTAGAACTCCTGTAGCAAAAACGGGAAACTATAAAGAGTTCATAAGCTGTCAACCTTTCTACTTCAATGGTATGGAAGGAGCAGTTGGCCTCATCCGCTGGTTTGAACGAACCGAATCAGTATTCTCTCAAAGCAAATGTGTCGAGGAAAACAAAGTAACATTTGCTACCGGTACCCTTACTAATGATGCCTTGTCCTGGTGGAAGGCATACGCCCAACCTATGGGAGTAGATCAAGCCAATCAAATCACCTGGACTGAGTTAAAGAGGCTCTTGACAAACAAGTATTATCCTCGAACTGAAATCAGAAAGATGAAAGATGAACTTTACAATCTAACTGTAAAGGGAAATGATCTCAAACCTTACGTTAGAAGATTCCAAGAATTAGCAGTCCTATGCCCGAACATGGTACCAAACACCGAGAAACTCCTGGAAGCCTTCATCGGATGGTTACCTAGAATCATTGAAAGGAATGTTACTGCCTCGAAACCTCAAACTTTAGAGGAAGCTATTAACATAGCCTAAAGGCTAATGAATCAAGTAACAAAGCACACTCTGGTGCAAGTATCAAGTGATCATAAATGAAAGTTTGACGACAGAAGAACTTTCAACAACAACAATTACCGCAACAACAACAACTACTGTAACACCAACACCAACAACCACTACAATAATCACTAACCACAACAGAACCGAAGGCAAGAAGTTGTCAAAGCATATGCTGTCACTCCTGCTGAGAACAATAGGTATGCCGGAAACCTCCCATTATGTAGAAAATGTGATCTCCATCACACCGGACCTTGTATTGTTAAGTGTAATACTTGCAACAAGGTGGGCCATTTGACCAAGAACTGCCGAAGCAAGAGGCCAGCCACTGGAAGTAATAAACTACCAGTGACTGTTATTTGTTATGCCTGTGGAGAAAAAGGGCATTATACAAATCAGTGCCGAAAGACCAACATCAATGCCCAGGGAAGAGCCTACATGCTAAGGGATAGGAAAGCTCATCAAGACCCAAACATAGTTACAGGTATGTTTCTCCTAAACCAACATTTAGCTAGAGTATTATTTGATTCTAGAGCCGATAAAAGCTTTATATCCACATCTCTTGCCTCTATGCTAAATATCTCGCCTATTATAATAGATACCTTTTACGATATCGAAATGGCTGACGAAAACCTAGTAAGCACAAACACAGTTATATAAGGTTTCACCTTAACCTTTCTAAATCAATATTTCAAAATCGATCTCATGCCGATTAAACTCGGTAGTTTCGACGTTGTCATCGGTATGGACTGGTTGTCCAAGTATCATGCCAAAATTCTCTGTGACGAGAAAGTCGTTCACATTCCTATTGACGATGAAACTTTAATCATCCGAGGTGATCGAAGTAAAACTCGACTAAATCTCATATCTTGTATAAAAACCAAACGATACATATCCTGAGGTTGTCAAGTTTTCATGATCCAAGTAACGGAGAAGAAGAAGTCAGACGAGAAGAGATTAGAAGATATTCCCGTAGTTAGAGAACTCCCAGAAGTTTTTCCTGAAGATCTACCTGGCCTCCCTCCCGTTCGCCAAGTAGAATTCCAAATCGATCTAATTCCCGAAGCAGCACCTGTAGCCCGAGCACCCTATAGATTAGCTCCTTCAGAAATGCAGGAACTATCTAATGAACTTCAAGAATTGTCAGACCGAGGTTTTATATGACCAAGTACTTCACATTGGGGAGCTCCTGTCTTATTTGTTAAAAAGAAAGACGGATCTTTCAGAATGTGTATCGATTATCGAGAGTTGAATAAACTTACTGTAAAGAATCATTACCCATTACCCAGAATCGATGACTTATTCGACCAACTTCAAGGTTCGAGTGTCTACTCAAAAATCGACCTAAGATCAGGTTATCATCAACTGAGAGTGAGGGATGAAGATATTCCTAAGACTGCTTTCAGAACAAGATACGGACACTATGAATTTCAAGTTATGCCATTTGGTTTAACTAACGCACCTGCTGTATTCATGGATCTCATGAATCGTGTGTGTAAACCATACTTGGATAAATTTGTGATAGTGTTCATCGATGATATTCTCATCTACTCTCGTAACGAAGAAGAACACGCAAATCATCTGAGAATAATCCTAGAATTACTCAAGAAAGAGAAGTTGTATGCCAAGTTCTCCAAATGTGATTTCTGGATTCGTATCGTGCAATTTCTTGGACACCTAATTGATAGTCAAGGACTTCATGTTGACCCCGCCAAGATTGAAGCAGTTAAGAACTGGGCATCTCCCACTACACCCACGGAAGTTCGTCAATTCTTAGGACTTGCCGGCTATTATCGGAGATTTATCAAAGATTTTTCAAAGATTGCAAAGTCTTTGACTGAATTAACCTAGAAAAACAAGAAGTATATCTGGGGCGAAGACCAAGAATCGGCTTTTCAACTGCTAAAACAAAAGCTATGTGAAGCTCCAATCTTAGCATTACCCGAAGGAAATGACGATTTTGTTGTCTACTGTGATGCATCCCATCAAGGTCTGGGAGCAGTTTTAATGCAAAGAGAGAAGGTTATTGCATATGCATCCTGACAACTTAAGCTTAATGAAGAAAACTATACCACTCATGATCTCGAATTAGGAGCAGTAGTGTTCGCTCTTAAAATTTGGAGACATTATCTGTATGGCACCAAATGTACTGTGTTCACTGATCATAAAAGTCTTCAGCACATCCTTGATCAAAAAGAGTTGAACATGAGACAATGCCGTTTGTTAGAATTGCTTACAGATTATGATTGTGAGATTCGTTATCACCCTAGAAAGGCAAATGTTATTGCAGATACCTTAAGCCGAAAGGAATTAATCAAACCACTCCGAATCAGATCATTGATCATGACTCTTCACCCAAAATTACCAAATCAAATCCTCGAATCTCAAACCGAATCAATCAAGGAAGAAAACATCAAAGCCGAAAACCTATAAGAGATGGACAAATCATTTAAAATTCATCCTGATGGAACTCGTTGTATCAAAAATCAAAGTTGGCTACCACTTTTCGGTGGTTTGAGAGACTTAATCATGCATGAGTCTCATAAATCGAAGTAATACCAGTTCTCCAGGTTTAAAAAATGCTACAGAGATCTAAAGGAACTCTATTGGTTGCCTAACATGAAGGCAATCATCACGGAATATGTTGGCAAATGTTTGACATGTTTTAGAGTTAAGGCAGAATGTCAGAAGCCATCCGGCTTACTGGTACAACCAGAGATTCCTATATGGAAATAGGAAAGAATAACAATGGACTTCGTTACAAAACTTCCTAAAACATCAAACGGACATGACACAATTTAGGTCATTGTCGATCGCCTTACAAAATCCGTACATTTCATACATACCCGAGAGACAGATAGTATGGAAACCCTTACAAGGTTATACATCAAAGAAATAGTCTCCCGGCATGGTATGCCAATATCCATCATCTCGGATAGTGACAGTCATTTCACATCCAGATTCTGGCAATCACTACAAAGTGCCTTTGGTACTCAATTAGACAAGAGTACGGCATATCATCTCGAAACCAATGGACAAAGTGAAAGAACCATCTAAACACTCGAAGACATGCTTCGAGCCTGTGTTATGGACTTTAGAAAAGGATGGGAAAGACACTTACCATTGGTGGAATTCTCTTACAACAACAGTTATCATGCCAATATTAAGGCAGCACAGCTTGAAGCACACTATGGTCGAAAGTGCAGATCACCTGTTTGCTGGGCCGAAGTTGGAGATGTTCAACTTACAAGACTAGAAATAATCCACGAAACCACTAAAAAGATAGTGCAAATTTGACAACGCTTGCAGGCTGCAAGAGATCGACAAAGAAGTTACGCCAATGTCAAGCGAAAGCCTTTAGAATTTCAAGTTGGAGATCGTGTTATGTTAAAAGTATCACCTTGTAAAGGTGTCATCCGATTTGGAAAATAAAGAAAGCTTAATCCCTGGTACATTGGACCATTCAAAATCCTTGAACGGATTGGTCCAGTGGCATATAAACTTGAGCTTCCTGAAGAGCTTAATAATGTCCACAATACCTTCCACGTTTCTAATCTAAAGAAATGCTTATCTAACGAATCCCTTGTCATTCCAATGAAAGAGCTTCGGCTCAATGACAAACTCAACTTTGTGGAAGAACCAATGTAGATTATGGATCGAGAAGTGTTGGGTTTTAGAAGACTTTACAACTTACTGCTGCTGGTTCAACAATGGTGCTGCTAGTGAAGATTTAGTGCTGCTGAGAAAGATTGAATAAAATAGACCAAGTCTTTAGTACTGTTAGAGTATAGTTAGTACTGCCAGTACATTGTTAGTACTACTAGTATAGTTAGTGCTATTAGTAGTAAGTTAGTGCTGCCAACATATAATAGTTAGTGCTGTTAGGAGATATGCATAAGTTAAATTAGGAATAGATATGCATTATCTCCTCACATGTTTTGTAAGCCCATTAGGGTTATCCTTGGTGTATAAAAGGAACCCTACAGCATTAGTTAGAAGAACAACAACAATACAACACAAGTATCAATATTCATAGTTAGTAATCTGTAACCTAGCAGATTAATAAATATACAAGCTTTAGTTAGTATTCATTGTTCTTCTTTAGCAAAATAAGTTAGTTCGGCATAAACTTATAATTGTTCATACGTCATTGTTTCTCCTTGTAGGTCTAGTTTGGATTCTATCCCAGTAGCTTGCCACCCTTAACAGGCTAGAAAGATCTATTCAGATTGGGATCTACAAGTGGTATCAGAGCCTTGTAGAGAAACTCTAAGTAAGAAGAACCAAAAACCCGCCAGTTATAAACCTCTACCTTATAGATCTATTCAATGGCAGGATCAGAAGATGATATTCCACCACCACAAACACAAACACCAACACAACAAGCCCCTCATACTGTCTCAACCATCAAACTCCCTATTCTTAAAAAAGGGAGAGTCTGAATATTGGGGCCATGGAAATAAAAACAATTAATTGGGCCTATACTGCTATCCTATATGGAAGTCACATTCAAAGAGAGATAATGCGTAAGTGTGTGTCTCAACAGATACAAATGGTGTAATAAAGGTTCTGCCTCCCAAGACTGTAGAAAAAATTTTAGCCAGAGAAAGAGAACGAAAAGCAAGGACCACCTTACTTATGGCTTTACCAGGAGATCATCTTGCTAAATTTCATAAAATGACTGATGCAAAAGAGATGTGGGAAGCTATCAAATCTAGATTTGGTGGCAATGATGAATCAAAGAAAATGCAGAAGTATATTCTAAAGCAACAGTTTAAAGGCTTCTCTGTATCAAACTCAGAAGGGCTGCACAAAGGCTATGACAGGTTTCAGAGTCTTCTGAGTCAACTAGAGATTCATGGTGCAGGCGTCTCCACTGAAGATGCTAATCAGAAGTTCCTCAGATCTTTACCTGCTACCTGGTCTCAAATTTCCTTAATCATGAGGACCAAGCCAAGAGTGGACAGTCTTAGTTTTGATGATCTATATAATAATCTTAGAGTCTTTGAGCCTGATGTTAAAGGCTCTACTGCATCATCTTCTAGCACGCAGAATGTGGCATTTGTTTCTGAGAACACTAGCAGTACTAATGAAGTTAGTACTGCTTATGGTGCTTCTACTTTTTCTGGCCATAACTCCCAAAGGGAAAGCTCTTCTTCATACACTGATGAACTCATGTACTCCTTCTTCGCTAATTAATCCAGTGGTCCACAATTGGATCATGAGGATTTAGAACAGCTTGATGAGTTCGATTTAGACGAAATGGATTTAAAATGGCAGGTGGCTATGATTTCCATAAGACTTAAGAAGTTCTACAAAAAGACAGGAAGAAAGCTGCAGTTTGATGCGAAGGAACCGGTTGGCTTTGATAAGACCAAAGTCGAGTGCTACAATTGTCACAAGATAGGGCATTTTGCTAGAGAATGTAGATCTAAGGGGAATCAAGATAGTAGGAGGAGAGATGCTGGATACACTGGGTACAAAGCTAAAGACAGTGGGAGGAGACCTAGAAAATAGGAGGAACCTAAAGCTTTGGTAACTCTTGATGGAGATGGTGTTGATTGGACCAGTCACTCAGAAGATGAGCAAGAAAACCATGCTTTGATGGCTTACAACAATTCAGGCTCAAACACTGAGGTAAATTCTTGTTTAAAAGAGTGTAAAGAATCTTATGCTAAACTTAAAAAATTATATGATGAACAGAGGGAACAACTTGGTGATGCTAGTGTAGAAATTCAGGCCTATACTCAAGCTTTAAAGAAGGTAGAAGCACAACTAGTTGCACATCTACAAAATCAAAAACGCTAAAATCCCAAAGAAAATATTTTGGGAATCTGGCGCGTTGGCCACGCGCTGACGCGTGGGCAGCGCGCCACTCATGAAATATTTTCCAAGGTTTAGGATTCTTGGCCTATAAATACCGACCCTTGGCCTTTGTATTCCTCACCTATTGCAAAAATTCTTTCTTTACTTTTCTCTTCTCTAATCCTCTAAGTCTAACACCTCTGTTCTTAATCTTCTCTTCTATCATCTATTGAAGAACACACATCTTCCCAAGAGAGCCACACAAGTACCTAATCCATACTTGTGTGTTTTGTCGAGGGTCTTCTTTCTCGTACCCTTTCTTTAGAATCGAGTCTCTAGGTTATGTTAGGACTTAGTTCATCTATCTTATTTCAATCTGTCGAGTTGTAAGGGAAGTCTTGTATCCGTGGGATCAAGCCTAGATCATTAGGGATCTAGTTGGGGTTTGATAAGCTTCCAAGGGGAAGGCTTTAGAGTTTATAGGTTAAGTCGAATCACAAGTTTCGATGGTGGAATACCGTAGGTAGTATCTCTTCTCTGTGAGCGTCGATTGCATATCGGTGAAGTTAAATTGTAATACGGTTTGTAGTCCACCATAAAGATTATACTAGTGTAGTATCAAAGTCGTGGATTAGCAATTGGACTTACGGAAGGACTAAACCCTGTTGGGATATGCTCATGTCATATAGATATGTATACGGCTGGGAATACGTGGGCCTACGGGGGCCACACACGTATACACTTAGATATCACTCTATTGGTATATATATAATAATATAAGTGTATATTATTATACATGTATTTAATACTCGATTAATGTGTATAATAAATATAATAGTATATTTATTATGTATATTAATATTCCAACGATAGAATACTAACAGTCGTTAATTAGTTCGTTTACGAATAATTAACAATAAGGCTTTTTAGTTAATTGGTAATTAAAAGTAATTATCCATAAATATTAGAAAAGTCAAAAAGTCAACACCAAGGGTGTTTGGACTTAGTTGGTGGCCGATTATAATAAAAGAAAGAAAAGGGACCAAAAGTGTCAAGATTAGATGGCTTTTTCCCAAAGCTATGTAACCCTAATCCTAACACTATAAATAGAGGATCCCTAGACCTCATTATTAATCCCAATCCAATCCTTCTCTTCTTCTCCTTGTAGGTGACGAAAACAAACACCCCTTATAAGGGAGTTTGGTTTTCGACTACTTCTTGTATTCTTCGTTCGTTGGTTCGTGAAACTAGCATTCGGGTGATATTGGTTAACGTGTAGTGTGGATACACGTAGAGGTTACTGCTTTTAGTAACTAGAAGGTTTTCGGTATTAGCACGGGTTTAATACACGTGCGTATTCTCAAGAAGCTCTGGTTCTTGATTTAGCTTGTTTTTGCTAAAAGATACGCTTTCCGTTTATGTTTTATGTTAATTATAGTTGCTATATGTGTTTAATTCCGCTGCGTAGCTCGTATGATATCAATGGAATATTAGGTTATTTTAGATAAAGATTTCCAACAGTGGCATCACGAGCCAAATCATATAGCTTTGTAATTATATAAAAAATGGAAATGATGTAAAAAATGCATATTTGGTGTATATTTCTTGCCTTTTAGTGAAAATTTAATTTAGGAAGTTATTTAGTAAAATATTTTTTGCCTAATTAATCACATAAAATATGGAAATAAAATATGCTGCATATTTTGTGAATATTATTTTCCTTTTATGTGAAATTTATTTTAAGAAATTATGTAGTAAAAGATTTTTGTCCTAAAATATAACATATTATGAAACATGAATATTTACTTGCCTTTTTATGTGAAATCTTATTTAGTGAAATATTTTGTCCTAAATATCACCTAAATAAGGAAACAAAATATATAAATGTTTTTACATTATTTGCAATATATATTGTTGCTTATTTATCTTGTAAATAAATTATCGACCATGGTTACATGCATGTAAACCATGGTTATTAAGCTTTATATATATTATATGCATGCTTTTTGTTGGGTTTTAGAAGACTTTACAACTTACTGTTGTTGGTTCAACATTGGTGCTGCTAATGAAGATTTAGTGCTGCTGAGAAAGATTGAAGAAAATAGACTAACTCTTTAGTACTAATTAGAGTATAGTTAGTACTGTCAGTACATTGTTAGTATAGCTAGTATAGTTAGTGCTTTTAGTAGTAAGTTAGTGTTGCTAGCATATAATAGTCAGTGCTATTAGGAGATATGCATGAGTTAAATTAGGAATAGATATGCATTATCTCCTCACACGTTTTGTAAGCCCATTAGGGTTATCTTTGGTGTATAAAAGGAACTATATGGCATTAGTTAGAAGACAACAACAACAATACAACACAAGTATCAATATTCATAGTTAGTAATCTGTAACCTAGCAGATTAATAGAAATCAAAGTTTAGTTTTATTCATTGTTCTTCTTAGCAATATAAGTTAGTTTCTGCATAACTTATAATTGTTCATAGTCATTGTTTCTCTTGTAGTTAGTTTGGATCTATCTAGATTAGCTACCACCCTTAACAGGCTAGAAAGATCTATTTAAATTAGGATCTACAAGTGGTATCAGAGCTTGTAGAGAAACTCTAAGTAAGAAGAACCAAAAACCCACCAGTTATACACCTTTACCTTACAGATCTATTCAATGGCAAGATCAGAAGATGATATTCCACCACCACCACCACCATAAACACAAACACCAATACAACAAGCCCCTCACATTGTCTCAACCATCAAACTCCCTATTCTTAAGAAGGGAGAGTATGACATATGGCCCATGAAAATAGAACATTACTTGGCCCATACAGACTATCCTATATGAGAAGTCATTCAAAGAGGCAATGGTCCTGTGAGTGTCTCAACAGATACAAATGGTGTAATAAAGGTTCTGCCTCTCAAGATTGCAGAAGAAATTTTAGCCAGAGAAAGAGAAAGAAAAGCAAGGACCACCTTGCTTATGGCTTTACCAGACGATCATCTTATTAAATTTCACAAAATGACTGATGCAAAAGAGATATGGGAAGCTATCAAATCTAGATTTGGTGGCAATGATGAATCAAATAAAATGCAGAAGTATATTCTAAAGCAACACTTTGAAGGCTTTTCTATATCAAACTCAGAAGGGCTGCACAAAGGCTATGACAGGTTTCAGAGTCTTCTGAGTCAACTAGAGATTCATGGTGCAGGCATCTCCACTGAAGATGCTAATCAGAAGTTCCTCAGATCTTTACCTGCTGCCTGGTCTCAAGTTTCCTTAATCATGAGGACCAAGCCAGGAGTGGACAGTCTCAGTTTTGATGATCTATATAATAATCTTAGAGTCTTTGAGTCTGATGTTAAAGGCTCTACTGCATCATCTTCTAGCACGCAGAATGTGGCATTTGTTTCTAAGAACACTAGCAGTACTAATGAAGTTAGTACTGCTTATGGTGCTTCTACTTCTTCTGGCCATAACCCCCAAAGGGAAGGCTCTTCTTCATACACTGATGAACTCATGTACTCTTTCTTCTCTAATCAATCCAGTGGTCTACAATTGGATCATGAAGATTTGGAATAGCTTGATGAGTTTGATTTAGAAGAAATGGATTTAAAATGGTGGGTGGCCATGATTTCCATGAGACTGAAGAAGTTCTACAAAAAGACAGGAAGAAAGCTGCAGTTTGATGCCAAGGAACCGGTTGGCTTTGATAAGACCAAAGTCGAGTTCTACAATTGTCACAAGACAGGGCATTTTGCTAGAGAATACAGATCTAAGGGGAATCAAGATAGTATGAGGAGAGATGTTGGATACACTGGGTACAAAGCTAAAGATAATGGGAGGAGACCTAGAAAACAAGAGGAACCTAAAGCTTTGGTAACTCTTGATGGAGGTGGTGTTGATTAGACCAGTCACTCAGAAGATGAGCAAGAAAACTATGCTTTGATGGCTTACAGCAATTCAGGCTCAGACACTGAGGTAAATTCTTGTTCAAAAGAGTGTAAAGAATCTTATGCTAAACTTAAAAAATTATATGATGAACAGAGAGAACAACTTGGTGATGCTAGTATAGAAATTCAGGCGTATACTCAAGCTTTAAAGAAGGTAGAAGCACAACTAGTTGCACATCAACAAAATCAACTTTGGTATGAGGAAAAGATTAGGTTTATGAAAATTGATTTAGATGATAAAACTGATGTGCTCATATATCATAAGAAACTATTGGTAGAAGCTAAAAAAGAAAAAGAAGAATTGAAAGCTAAAGTAGAAAAATCGCACAACTCTTCTAAGGGTCTTAATATTCTGCTAAATAATCAGATGAGTGCTAGGGACAAAGCTGGGCTTGGGTATGGAAATCAAATGCATAAAGGTATCTTAAGTTATGAAATTGAAGTTTTTGGAAGTGTATTTGATAGTAGGTCTAGTGATATAGAAGATAGTCCAGTGAATGATAGATATGCAAAAGGAATGCATGATGTCCCCCCTCCAATGATAGGGATTTACATACCTTCTGTACCTGATGTTGAAATTGACGAGTCACAGTATACATATGGTCAAAAATAGTCTAAATCAAGGGAATCTGATGCTGAAACTAGTAATTTTTCTTCTTGTGAATCTAACTCTAGTGTAGAAATAAATGAATCTGTACCTAAACTAGTTGCTAATGAACCCAAAGCTGTTAGTGACCTTAAAGTTTGGTCTGATGCTCCTATCATTAAGGAGTATGAATCAGATAGTGATAATGAACATGTGTCTCTACCCACAAAAGAACAGGAAACACCTAGTTTTGCTTTTGTTAATACTGTTAAGCATGTAAAAACTCTTAGGCAAACTGTTAAAGAACAAAACACATGTAGTCAGAGTCCTAAACATGAAAAAAGGATTGTATTGGTTTAATGTCAAAAAAATTGGGTTTGGGATATGGGTTTACTAAAAAGGCATGTTTTGTATGTGGTAGTTTTAGCCATCTTATTAGATATTATGATTTCCATGAGAAAAGAATGGCTAAAGAGGTTGAATTGAACAAAAAGAAGGGTAAGGGTACAGTTCAAAGTGAAAACAAACCATTTTGGAATAATGTGCACAGATTGAATCATCAAAATAAGTTTGTTCCAATAGTAGTATTAACTAGAACTAGCAGATTTTCAATTAATACTGCTAATCAAGCAGCATCAACTAGTACTGCTAGAAAAGTTAATACTGTTAGATCCATTGTAAATGAAATTAGACCAAGAAATAACTTTTTCAAGTCTCATTCACCTACCAGAAGGCCATTTTATAAAACAACAGCACCAAAAGATAACTTTTTAAATCATAAAGTTAAAACTGCTGGGGGCAAAACAGTTAGTGCTGTTGGGGGCATTAGGGAAACTGCTGTTAAGACCTCAGCAGATTGTAATTGGAGATCCAAAATACCTTACAAGAACAAAGTCTCCAAATACAATAGTGGATCAAAAACTAGCAAAAATGTTGTTTCTAAAGATCTACTAGGCAGACCCAAGCCAGCAATGGTTTAGGTCCCTAACAGAAACTAATTTCTCTTAATTTGGTGTGTAGGATGATCCACAGAAAGCTTTAAAGAACAAAGGTATTATTGATAGTGCTGCTTGGATTGGTATTAAAGGCTATAAATGGGAGCTAACAAATTTGGTGTTGCCAGGCAAATTTGGTGCTGCCACGCAAATTTGGTGCTGCCACGTAAATTTGGTGCTGTCAGGCAAATTTGATGCTGTTAGGCAAATTTGGTGCTGCCAGGAAAATTTGGTGCTGCCAGGCAAAAGTTTGTGCTGTTTGTTACTGTTACTACTGTTAGCGAGCATAACAGATTTTCCTTAATTAAATATAACCGTTGAGATATTTCCGCCAACAAGTTGCTTATAGGGGTCTATAGATTGAAAATTCTTGATCCTTCCTTCTATAACACTCTTTTTCTCAGATAAGGATTCAAGTTTATTCAGTCGGTCATATCAAACCCTAAAGCAAATCTCTATAAAATCTCAATTCCGTTTACCAATCACTCATACTCTCCCAATCGATCATATCCCACATCTTAATCCATCTATTACAAGTTTCTATGGCGAATTTGGAGTTTGTCGATCAACATAACATGGTCGCGTGCTTAGAGAAGACAGAGGGAAACTCCGATTTTCATGAGATAGTAGACTTTCTTGCTTCCAGTTCGATTCATCATGCTCTCACTGTAAGTCCACCTATCTATACTTCCTACATTGAACAGTTTTGGAACACTGCCAGTTCCCAAACAGTCAATGATGTGAAGCAGATTAATGCTACTGTTGATAGCAAGGCAGTAGTAGTAACAGAGGCATCAATAAGAAGTTCTCTTCTTTTTAATGATGCTGATGGTACTGCTTGCCTAACAAATGAAGCTATTTTTCAAAACCTTGCATTGATGGGTTATGAGGGTGATTTTAATAAACTAACTTTTCAAAAAGCTCTCTTTTCTCCTCAATGGAAGTTTCTGATACATACCATTTTACATTGTTTAAGCTCAAAATCTACCAGCTGGAATGAGTTTTCCACAAATATTGCTTCAGCTGTTATATGTCTGGCCACTAATCAAAAGTTTAACTTTTCTAAACTTATTTTTGATGGTATGTTGAGGAACTTGGATAATACTAAAAAGAAATTTCTTATGTATCCAAGGTTTTTAATGGTGTTTCTAAATAATCAAATTGAGCTTGGTGAGCCTTTTAATGATGTTTATCCTACACCAGCTCACAATCTGAAAGTTTTCACAAATATGTCTAGGAAAGGACTAAAATTTTCAGGAAAAATAACACCTCTGTTTCCCAACATGTTGACACATGCAGCAGAGGGTGAAGGTTCAGGAGAACCCACTGAACCTCAACCCACACCCTCTCCTACTCAACCTAGTATAGGAGACCAACCCCCTCGGATTTGTTGCATATTGAGGTGTTTGTCGAAAAAGATCAGATATACTTTGTGAGTCAAAAGAGAATTACTTTTGTCAAACGGATATCTTCACGTGTCCGAGGTTGATAAAAATGGAAAGAACGATATTTTTTAGAATGTCATGCCGAATTTTCGTAACTTTTATAAACGCGTTCCGAAAAATATACTTTATTATCAAACTTATGAATAAAATATAGAAAACGTAAGTGTCGAGTTAGGTCAAAACATTTTTAGTTAATGAGTCAACAGTGATGTGGTCCGTGGACACTAAAAGACCGACATATACTAAGAGATGAAATACGACTAAAGACTAAATGCACTAAAAGATAGAAATGCACTAAAATGAACAAAATACACTAAAAATGAAATACACTAAAAGATGAAATACACTAAAAGACGAAATACACTAAAAGACGAAATACACTAAAAGACGAAATACACTAAAAGACGAAATACACTAAAAGACGAAATACACTAAAAGACAAAATACACTAAAAGACAAAATGCACTAAAAGATGAAATACACTAAAAGACGAAATATTTTCGAAGATGTTTCAAAACGTCGAGACTTGTCAAAACTTATAACTTTCGAAAGTACGTTTTAAAAAGGATAACATCCGTGTCAACTCTGCTCAGGATGATCAGATTCTTGCGTAAGCGTTATTCGTTGTACATCATTCTTAAACGACGACTATATGATAGGTTGTCGCTAGAACCGTGAGATTCATTTTCACTTGATTGATTCCTTTTGATCCACTACCCGTATAAGGTGAGTTCATAGCCCCACTCTTTTACTCGTTTTGAATAAATGTTCTTAATAACTGGTTGAGAAACAAATTGCTTGTATTTTAAAACTCGGACACAAGTACATTACGTTGAGATTTTCCCTTGTTTACGGGTTGCCTAATAGCGTTTAGACCACTAATGCCCTACTTATCTTGAACCCATCAATTCTTGACTTGAGGACCGTCCGAGGGACGCGAGTGTTAAAATATATCTATTGGCAAATTATCCCTATCCGGGTGAGTAGCGCTCACTACCCACGGGGCTCCCGATAAACGGATATATACCATGTTGAAACTTAAGAAGGTAGTCCTGTGGTCAGTTACCTCGGGGGCTTGTTTCAACCTAGCAATATACTATGCTAAAAAACGTAATTAGCTTCCTGTCATAGCTTAACGCAACGTAAATACCTTTTTATGTGAAAGTTGTATCTATTCTAACGTCGCATTACGTTTTTGATATCTTGTGGTCCACTGTAAATATCGTTTGAACTAAACTAGAAATCCACAAGTCAACATTAGTTGACGTTTTAAGCATGTTTTTTCTCAGGTGCTTAGCATGGATGCTGTTGATTGACTTATGTGAAGTCTATTTGCCCTGTATAAACCATACCGTTTACCAGAGATTTATCTATGTCTTTAAATACCGTTGTTGAACTTATTTAAGCTTCCGCATTTTAACTTTGAATCTTTTAAATTTAATCGATGTAAAACTTATTATTATTATTTTAAAACTTTGCAACGGTGTTTATTTTTAAAACGTACCCTTAGAGGTCATTCTTTATGCTTTGTACTTGAGATGCTCAATAAAGTCACGCCTCCGGACACGTATTCCGTCCAGGCCCCGTCTGGGGGTGTGACAGTTTGGTATCAAGAGCCAAGGTTATAGAGAACCAGGTAGTATAAACTAGGTTCTAGAACTAAAAAAAAAAAAAAAAAAAAAAAAAAAAAAAAAAAAAATAACCAAATTGATCCTAAATTAACGTGATTATTTCTTACGTGACCTTACATAGTACGTATACATAACTAAGTACTACGTAAATAATATATACGTATTAAATACTAAGTATATCTAATATTTCTAAGTATTTCTTATTTCATCCTATCATGACGTGCTCGATGACTCATTCATTCATTCATTTTGCATTCATCTAGTTACCCATTCACCCATTCATATTTTTGCATCATGCATGGTTGATATAAAGATGATTTATATGAACTATGGAGGTTTCATGTCGGTGGCTAGGGAGTGCACTTTCCAAGACTTCTTGAAGTGCAAGCCACATAATTTCTCAGGAACTGAAGGCATTGTCGGATTGACCCGCTGGTTTGAGAAGATGGAGACTGTGTTCAATATCAGTAATTGTCCACTCAACATATTTACTCATGGTTGCTGACGTGGCTGTTTAATTATGCATTTTGCTATATCAAGCCCTCCCCGATAACATTGTGATAGGTCGTCCGCTTTCATTTTGGATATTATTGCATCATACCTATCAAGTGAAGTTCATCAACCTCGCCTTTACTTATTTACATGTTTTATAAACCCGCGAGGGGGATACATGCTTGTTACAAACTCTTTTACATACTTGTTTATCTTATAACAATGTGATTACTTTTCAAAGACTTATACATGCTTAAACCATGAATACAAGTGTTTTTACAAGTTATATGCTATCCTGATACACTATTACAACTACTGTCTAAGTTACATTATGCCATATAACTAACGTTTGCTAAAAATGACAATGAACGTGCATGCATCAATGTAGTACGATAACCTTCCGAGTCTAAATCGAAACCCATATTCTTTTAGGTCATACCCGTGTACCGCCGTTCATTCCAAGTGACCATACTTTTGACGTATACTCTTTACCTTATCATCAAGGTGAGTTCATAGCCCCACTCTTTTACTCGTTTTGAATAAATGTTTTATAACTTGGGGTGAGAAACATTGCTTGCTTTTAAAACTGGACACAAGTACTTTGCGTGAGATTTTCCCTGTTTACGTGTTGCCTAAGTAGCGTTTAGACCACTACTGCCCCACTTATCATGAACCGTCAATTTCTTGACTAGAGGACCGGTCGAGGGAGCGCGAGTGTTATAAATAGATCTATTGGGACTAATTATCCCTATCCGGGTGAGTAGCGCTCACTACCCACGGGGCTCCCGATAAACGGATATATACCATGTCGAAACTTAAGAAGGTAGTCTTAGTCAGTTACCTCGGAGGCTTGTTTTAACCTAACAATATACTATGTTATAAACGTAATTAGCTTCCGTGTCATGAGCTTAGCGCAACGTAAATACCTTTTTATGTGAAGTTGTATCTGTTATAACTGTCGCATACGTTTTGATATCTTGTGGTCCACTATAATAACGTTTGAACTAAACCTATGAATTCACTCAACTTTATGTTGACGTTTTAAGCATGTTTTTCTCAGGTGCTTAGCATGGATGCTGTTGATTGACTTATGTGAAGTCTATTTGCCTGTACCGGTTTACCAGAGATTTATCTATGTCTTTAAATACCGTTATTGAACTTATTTAAGCTTTCGCATTTTAACTTCGAATCTTTTAAATTTAATCGATGTAAAACTTATTATTATTATTTTAAAACTTTGCAACGGTGTTTATTTTTAAAACGTACCCTTAGAGGTCGTTCTTTATGCTTTGTACTTGAGATGCTCAATAAAGTCACGCCTCCGGACACGTATTCCGTCCAGGCCCCGTCTGGGGGTTGTGACACATTTTATATTGTTTAAGCTCAAAATCTACCAGCTGGAATGAGTTTTCCATAAATATTGCTTCAATTGTTATATGTCTGGCCACTAATCAAAAGTTTAACTTTTCTAAACTTATTTTTGATGGTATGTTGAGGAACTTGGATAATACTAAAAAGAAATTTCTTATGTATCCAAGGTTTTTAATGGTGTTTCTAAATAATCAAATTGAGCTTGGTGAGCCTTTTTAATGTATAGGAAAGGACTAAAATTTTTAGGAAAAATAACACCTCTGTTTCCCAACATGTTGACACATGCAGCAGAGGGTGAAGATTCAGGAGAACCCACTGAACCTCAACCCACACCCTTTCCTACTCAACCTAGTACATGAGACCAACCCCCTGAAACATCATCTAGCCATGCCACTACCTAAGACTCTAGAGACTCTTTAGAGGGAACTAATGGGAATAAAGGGGATCAGGTTCAGACACCTCATGATAGTCCTTTTTCAGGTGGTCATACATCTGACAGAGTTGAGGGTGCCTTGAACCTACAGGAATTATCTGTTTTCTATACTAACTTGTCCAACAGGATTCTTGCCTTGGAGTCTATTAAGGATGCAAAAGCTGCAGAGATCAGTGCATTGACATCTAGAATCAAGAAGTTAGAAAAGAAGTGCAATCCAAGCATCTCACACCATAGGGCATGGTTGAAGAGTGTGAACATATTATCCATCAATAAGAGATTTGGAAAGAAGGAGTCTGTATCCAAACAGGGGAGGAAAAAGTCCAAACCTGAATCAACTTTGGATGACAGTACTGTCTTTGATGATCAAAATGCAGATCATGGTATGAAGTACATGGAAACTGAGGAAGCTGTGGATAAAGGGAGGCAAAGTGGTGAAACTGGGGAGGTTAAGTTGACTGATGATACAGGAGTTGTTGAAGACAAGGGCAGTGGTGATAAAGGAGGAAATGCTAAAGAACTAGTTAGTACTGCTAGACCATAAGTTAGTACTGCTAGATCAGATATTGATGCTGCTAGGCAAGAAGATAGTGTTGTTGAGCCTAGAACTCCTCCTACAACAACAAGTATATTTGATGATGAAGATATCACCATGGCTCAAACATTGATTAAGATGAAGGAAGAAAAAGCTAAGGAAAAAGGAGTGTCAATTAAAGATGTTGATGATTCTTCAAGACCTGCAAGATCTATTCTCACATTAAAGCCACTTCCAACAATAGATCCTAAAGACAGAGGTAAAGGGGTTTCGAAGGAGTCACCAGTAAAAAAAGTCAAGAGAAGTGATCTGGAGGCAGCTCAGATTGCTAAAGATACTAAAATAGCAAGACCGGTACATGAAAAGGAGCTAGCAGAGATGGAAAGGGAAAGGGAGGAAAGACAGAGACAGGATCAAGCATCTGTGGACTACATTGCAAGTTTATATGATGAAGTTCAAGCTAAGATGGATGCTAGTGAAGAGTTAGCTGCTAGACTATAAATGGAAGAGAGAGAGATGTACACAATAAAAGAAAGGTCAAAGCTATTAGCAGAATTTTTTGAAAGGAGGAAGAAGTTACTTGTTGAAGAAAGAGTTGCTGCTGTTAGAAATAAACTTCCAACAAGAACACAACTGAGGAGTCTAATGATGACCTATCTTAAACATACAGGTAAATATAGACATAATCAGTTGAACAAAAAGACATTTGAAGATATTCAGGCCCTATACATCAAGGAACAAGAAAGAGATGCAGATTTTGTGCCTATTGGGTCTGAGAGAGATGAAAAGATGATTGATAAGATGAACAAGAAAGCAGCTGGTATGGATGAGGAAGAGGTTCCTGAAGAACCTGAAAAGAACCCTGAAAATACAAAGGTTTAAGTTAATCAGGAAGAACGTAAGAAACAATCCAGGAAAAGATCAAGCAAGGGAGCCCCTGAAGATGAAGCTACAAAGAAGTCCTAAAAGCAAAAGATTGATCTGATGCTGAAGAATATGGAACAACTAATAAGCTTTCTCTAAAGATAGTTCCTGATGAAGAAGAAGAGATTGATTATGAAGTTCTGGGTACGAGGTATCCAATTGTTAACTGGGAATCTGCATTTTATCATACTGATAGATATGGAGTACCTCATGACTATTACAGAGTGTTTAGAGCTAATGGAAGTTCAAGATATATCAAGACTTTCACTGAAATGGTTTCAAGATTTGATAGATTGGACTTCATTGAGCTACATAGTTTAGTGATGCAGAGATTTTCAACAACAACTCCTAAAGGAATTGATTTAGTTCTCTGGGGAGACTTAAGGATTATGTTTGAAGAAACTGCAAATGATGATATTTGGAAGAATCAAGAGAAATGGATTATTAAGAGTTGGACTTTCTATGAAAACTATGGAGTTCATATCTTGGCATTAGAAGATGGTACTGAAATTCACATGCTTGCAGAAAGAAGGTATCCACTTATAAGGGAAACTCTTGAGAGGATGATGGAGTTGAGATTGACTGTTGAATCTGAAGGTGAAGTTGTCTTTGATTTGCTCAGATTTATAAGTTTGGAGGCCAAGATGGGAGTGAGAAGGATCTTTGAGTGTTGGTTTTCTGACCACACAACAAATGGTTAATCAGTTCACCATGTCTAACAGACATCAAGAACTGGCTAGTCCAGAAGCAAACGACTTTTGGTAAAACTTTTCAAAATCCGTTTTACAACGATAGTTTGCTAAAACTATAATGGTTTCACAACCTCACCATGCCTACACAGTAAAGAGTTGCTAGTCCAAAGCAAACGTGTCCTTTGTAAAGACATCTCAAATCCCGATAAATAGTTGGTAGTTATACTAAAAAACAATATGGTTATCAGTGCACCATGTTATAGCAATGAAGCATTGGCTATTCCAGAGCAAACGACTACTGGTAAAGAAATATCAAATCCGTTTATGGCTGGTAGTTTGCCAAAAACTACATAGCCAACTTAGTTGGTATTTTTGTTGTGTTGCTGAAAAGACTAGAAGCTAATCAAATTGAAGTTTAAAAGGTTGTAAAGTGTTGGATACATCCTCCTGGTGTTTCAAGAAGCTCAAGATGAAGAAAACCTGAAGGTATACGAAGTAAACTATCATGTTTGAGGGGAGATTGTTGGGTTTTAGAAGACTTTTACAACTTACTGCTACTGGGTTCAACATTGGTGCTTGCTAGTGAAGGAATTATGTGCTGATGATAAAATTGAAGCAAATATACTAAGTCTTTAGTTACGATAAGAGTATATTTTTAGTACGTCGGCCAGTATACTAATTAGACTGGCTAGTAATAGGTTAGTGTTGGTTAGTAGATAATTAGAGTTTTGCAAGGGCGATATAATAGTTAGTGCTGTAAGTGAGATATGCATGATTTAAATTGAATAATATGCATTATCTCCTCACAATACAGCGACAGAACATGAATACAATGAAAAGAGTGATTACGTTTTGTAAGCCCGTTAGGGTTATCCTTGGTGTATAAAAGGAACCCTATGGCATTAGTTATAGAACAACAACAACAATACAATACACGGATCAATATTCATAGTTAGTAATCTGTAACCTAGCAGATTAATAGAAATCAAAGTTTAGTTTTATTCATTGTTCTTCTTAGCAATATAAGTTAGTTTCCGCATAACTTATAATTGTTCATAGTTATTGTTTCTCTTGTAGTTAGTTTGGATCTATCCAGATTAGCTACCACCCTTAACAGGCTAGAAAGATCTATTCAGATTGGGATCTACACTTTTTTAGTATGGTATGCATGAGATCATTACGTGAATTAATTGGTTAATTGCAAAAATTAAGAAGACTTTTGTTGAATTATTATTTTAATTGCGTAAATGATTTTGTTTAGTATGATTAAATTTGGTAAATATGTTTTGCATGTTTTATATAGTGGTGTATTTTATATAATTATGCAAAATGATTTTCAAAATTAATATGACTAAAAGTAAACATTATCTAAAAATGCTTATGGTGTATATTGATACGTACACTTTGCTAAATCATGGACTATATATGTAAATTTATAATTTTCTTTCAAACATTCTATAACGCAGGGGTGTAGTGGTTTCCGCAAGGGAATCCGCGACGGAACAACACAAGAATACACAAATTTTACATAAACGGTTTTAAACAATATTTTAAGTATGTCATAATCGTTACTAGGGTTTGATTATTTTTATTGGGGAATTAACCTTATCTATAGTAAGGTTACTTATACTTAGAAATGTTGAAAACATGGTAACGTTAATTTTATAAATGGCATATGGTTTATAAAATTATGAGACTTCTATTTATAGAAGTTTTTATAACGAAAATGGAAATGTTTTAAAATTACCTAGAGCAATCAGAGGTTTGTATCATGCGTTTCTTCCCTTATACACAATTTTGGACCGTCATTATTTATCAAAATTCTTATACCTTTAAAATTAAGTCATTTGCCATCCAAGTATGAAATCAGTTGAGATTGTTCTTTACTCAAAGACAGTCTTAGGTGAATTGAGCAAACAAGGTAATACAGCAATTGTATGGTCAGACCTGAGACTGTATAATTACTAATTTTGTATTGGACGAATTATATCGAGTATGGTTGTTCAGAACTTTGACCCGAGGCATAAGATGGGGTTAAACATGCTCCTTGACATTGTAATTCTGGATTATGATGCCTTGTGCCCCATAAAGGCTAAGAGTTACACATGTTGGCAATTATCTCCCGCATATTACCTTTTGAGTTTACCATTTCTCATAGTAGAATCAACTTGCATTAATGGCAGAACATCAAGTTTGGAATCTTAGGACCTATGTTTAAAATTAAATTGGTTTATTTATATAAACTTGTATTAAATTTTTTTAAGGGATGAATTATCGAAAATACTAAAAATAAACTTTGCAAGTTCTTTTAATGTATTAATGCAACGATACCGTAAACAAAAGTTTGTTCTTACTTATGGAAGACAAATTGTGTCTAATTTTCCTAAGGAAAAGAAAGACTATTTCCTATACTTTTTTACTTATGGAAAAAAGTTATAATAGGAATGACAGAATTATCCTAAACTCTATTCAAACTCATACCAGTCTTACATGTTATGTAAACTGGACTTTTTATTCTTTCAAGATTGCTTCAATATCCTTATTTGGTTTTAAAATCTTTGAGTCATAATAAGAAACTTAAATAACTACAGAACCTGTGTCTATAGCTATCAAGATTAAAAATATCTTGTTGTAAATAAGACATATTTATGAGGTTTGATTGGAAGACAGAAATGTCACCACAATACTAGAAAAGTCAATAACTAGAGATCTCGTATCTATAGTTGTTTCCATAAAACCAGTAAAAGACGTTGCACACCCTTGAGGTAAAGTGAGCGGATAAAGGATGAATTGCATGCTAAATTTTCAAGTTAATAAAATAGCTGAGATGGCTAGAACTTGAGCACACTTCCTTGAATATCTAAGCACATTAGCAATAATGAGTAGACATTCAATAAATAGAAAGATAAATTGAAAATTACTTTCACTAGTGAAGAAACACTCACAATGTTGTCAGATCGAGTGGGAGTAATGCATTTTATAAATGAAAATGACAAATTTAAAATGTTGTCAAATTCAGTGGGAGTTATGAGCTGTTTCCTCATAAGCATCCTACTTTATTTCTAGCTTGGCTTGAAATAATAAATTACTTCTTCATTTAGTAAGAATCACCGTATATTATTTTTGATAACTTGTTGCCTTTGAGATGTCGCTTATGTTTACTGTTATCTTTGATAGTTATGCATGATTCCTTATTAATAGATAGAGTTCTATATACACCAGCTATGAGCTTGACACTGCCATATTGTTGATACAAACAAACTATCTAGTGTCGTGTTGTTTTATGCAAATAAGTTGTACCCTGCACAAGTGAGAGAAATCTTCTTTGTGTGCAAGGAACAACTTAGAAAAATATGACTAATGGTTTCTTAACTGCAAAGTAAGAAAACTATTACTCTACTAGGACTCCTACACATTTAATGTATGTAGCCCTATTAAAAAATATGTCAAGATAAAAAGGTAAGCTACATGATTATGTTTTCTTAGAAATCATAAACATGGAGTTTAAGATTAACTTGAAATTACTATTAAGGCCATGTATAGGCACTCATTTTACTTTAGGTTAACAATTGTTATGTGTTCTTGTTAAGACATGTACATTAAGTCCTTGACTTATGAAAAGACTTGTAACGTAAAGTAAAAGGTTAACTTGTTATGTCTTCAAGATTAAGACATGTACGTAAAGTCATTGACTTGGTCAAAGACTTATAACGAATAGTAATATATTGAATGTTTATGTCTACTTGTTAGTACATACACATTAAGTCATTGACTTGATCAAAGACTTATAAAAGGATGCAATTTAACCCCTAAAAGAGATCAAGGTTACATTTTTAAGTATGTCGTGGATATACCCAATTAAACTCCAACCTAGAAGGTTGGTTAAGATAAAATGAGATGAATCTCATTGTGTCTTTATTGAAGTTCTAAATTTGGTAAAAATCTCTTGGAGATTATTATTGACAAATGCCTAGAACAATGTTTATGTTGCTCGTCATGCTAAAATATTTAAGAATAGGCTCAAATATACAAGAAGCAATTGGGGGGTCTCACTTTGCTAAAAGCGAGTAGGAGTTTTATAGGTCTTGAATTAATTTAAGAAGAATATACAAAAAGCTTCTAAACCGCACTAGCGAATGTCATAATACTTAGGCTAACATGAAAATGTTAAACCTCAGAATGATGTTACTCACATTCATAAATCCGCAAGGATACCTCATGATATGGTTCTATATCAATGGTGAGGATTATAAGTTAGAGGATCACAATGAACCTGCTAACAATAGGAGATGCATTATTAGATCTTGGATTTAATGAGTGACTCAAAGACTATGAATAAAAATATGTTGTCCAATACAGAGATAATTGTATTCTTGGAATTTGTTTTATCTTTAACCTATCGGTTTAACGATGAGGTTTGAATGAGTTTCCTTTTATAGAAGACTCATAAGGACAAATATTTTGTATAGATATTTATTGCACGTCAAATGACATAAATGTTTATTCGTAATCAAGTAATTGACTATGATTAAAACTTCCTCATTTACGAACTTTAAATATATAAAGATAATTTGATTGTCATACTTGTTTTCTTGGAAAGAAATATGACAAATTGTATTTGAAGAACTCTTTGTTGATTGATTACCTAGCGGGGACGATATGTAATCATATGAGGTTTTTATGAATCCAATATAATCTTTACGAGTATATGAAAATGATAGAATCTAAGTATGGATTAAAAGCACGCATCTAATAAGCATAATCTTGAGTTTAATTGTTAAATAAATCACTTGTTGGATTTGATTTTTTAATTATAAATAAGATAGCTCATGAGTACATCAAAAAGCTAGTGAGAGTAAATTTGTTTTTACTTTTCTAAAATCAATTATGTTGTTGTACATATTAGAAATAATTTATTTGTCTAAGTAAGATTTTATCCCTTAGATTGAAATAAAGTTTCTTGCAAGAATTTTAGGAAATGAAACATGCAACCTTGGAATAATATGTTTGATACATATGTGGTGAATTAAGTCCGAGTACAATATGAAATATCATTGAGTGAAACTCGAATGATTTATCTCACTTGGTGAGATTGAACACATAAATGAAACCTTAAGTTCCACTAAAGGGTTCATTATGGACATCATATTGTATATGTTATTAGTTGTATCATTTGCATGAGTGTAAGATGATTTGACAACATTGAAATCTAATTGAAAGATATTAGAATGAACATTCTGATTAATGTTTAAATTAGGAATTCATTCCTAAAATTAATAATAAAGATACTATGGATATACATTGTGGTAATCATAGTAAGATCATTATGATCAACAAACCTTGGGTTTGTGTGATATCCAAATATTATTAAAGAAGTGTTCAGAATTTATGGTAGTTTGGCATAGTGTTGTTTGTATACACTAGTGCTTGTTTTAATTGAGATGATACTCAATCTTGGTAGAAGCAAGTTTTCATCATATATGCTAACATTGTTGGCTACATATGCTTGGTTTAAAAGCATAGTTGCATAATACTATATTAAAAGAATAAGAATGCTTTACGGTTCAAAAAACTGTTTAGACGATTGTCTTCATTAGGATGGTGTGCGTACACATCTTATGAAATGTAATGTGACTAATACCTATAAGTGAGTACACACTTACAAAATAACAATCATTATATTATTCAAAGAGCTTCATTGTTTGTGAATTTTTGGAATAAGTATTCTCAAAGTCCCACAAGATCATGACCTAGTTGATTTGTTCATAGAACCTATGCCTTATCACTAATTATGATTGTTGTAGATAAGACATTTAACTAGGATCATCATGCACTGATCTTATTTGGTATTTGAATAATGGAACTGTAAGCAGTTGTATTAAACAATGAATTGATATACGAGGTACAATCATTTTCATTTATACAATTGTGTTAACTATAATTTCATGTTTTATTAATCCTGAATAAATTTATTTAAATCTTAAACTATGTTCATCTGACAGTTAACAATATTGGAATAAAGATAAGATAAGACTAGTGAGTGTTTGGATTGTATTTTAGAGAATATGTAAAGATGATTCTACCAACTTCACATGTTATTTAATGTGGTTGAATATTGGATACCCCACCTGTGTAGATCACTTTATGGATCGGCGTCATTAGTTGCATACACATATGGTGAAAGTTATGTTTATCCTTAGCCTATGAGAAATGCAAGCGGGTTTTGCATGTATGGATAGCATTTCTTGATTATAGTCTACCACTATGCTGTTAAAAGGTAGTCATAAGGGCTATTTTTAGAATGTTTTGAAGTACATGACAGACACTTGTAGTCAAAATAGGATTTGTTCCTCTACTTGAGTAGGAGTAAGATACTTACAACGGGCCCCGCGTATGGTGGTTAATCAAGATGTTTGCGGACCGGCGTGTTGGGCGCTCAAAGTGTGAGTTAAGATTATCTTTTTACATATTTGGTAATCAATGATCAATATCAGAAGCGAGAAACCATGATTCGGTTAAACATAGAAATGACTTTAGATCCATTTCCATATTTAACATTGTAGTCTGGAAACAAAAAATAGAACATAACTTGAACCATAAAGCTGAGAATGTTTACCCCGAAACCATACTCAGGTATTTTATGTGAGCATTGATGATGTTGCAGACAATTCGTCCATGTTATGATCGTATTATTCTATGACCATGACAATACGCAAGTGGAGCTGTAGGATATGCTCAAGTCAGATATTATAATTATACTGCTTTGAATACGTGTTAATACGTGGGCCTACAGGGGTCACACACGTATACACTTAGATATCACTCTATTGGTATATATATATATATAATAATATACGTGTATATTATTATATATGTATTTAATACTCGATTAATGTGTATAATAAATATAAGTGTATTTTTATTATGTATTTTAATATTCCAACGATAGAATACTAACGGTCGCTAATTAGTTCGTTTACGAATAATTAACAATAAGGCTTTTTAATTAATGGGTAACTAAAAGTAATTATCCATAATTATTAGAAAAGTAAAAAAGTCAACACCAAAGGTGTTTGGACTTAGTTGGTGGCCGATTATAGTAAAAAAAGACGTGGAACCAAAAGTGTCAAGATTAGGTGGCTTTTTCCTAAAGCTATGTAACCCTAATCCTAACATTATAAATAGAGGATCCCTAGACCTCATTATTAATTCCAATCCAATCCTTCTCTTCTTCTCCTTGTAGGTGACGAAAACAAACACCCCTTATAAGGGAGTTTGGTTTTCGACTACTTCTTGTATTCTTCGTTCGTTGGTTCGTGGAACTAGCATTCGGGTGATATTGGTTAACGTGTAGTGTGGACACACGTAGAGGTTGCTTACTTTAGCAACTCCTAGAAGGTTTTCGGTATTAGCACGGGTTTTAATAATTTACGGGGTATTTTCAAGAGCTCTAGTTCTTGATTTCGATTGTTTTTGGAATCAGGTACGCTTTCGGTTTATTGGTTTTATGTTTAAGATAGTTGCTATATGTGTTTAATTCTGATGCGTAGCTCGTATGATATTAATGGAATATTAGGTTATTTTAAATAACAATTTTCAACAAACCCCTCTTCCCGAACCAGTATATATTGTGGTGTCTCTTCTTCTCTCCATCTACTTATTATTCTCATTATAAAGTATATTTGTACACCACTCGGCTTTTTTAGACTTGAAGTTTTATAAACTTTGAAGAAGTCAATAAACCCGTATTTCACCCCTGCTCCCTCGCCGTTCTAATTGCGATTTCAAATTGACCGCCTTGTCACTGGAGGTTGATCCACACGAGCTCATACTAAGCACATTAATTGTTTTATCTTTTTGTTCCATTACCCTCATTGCCTCGTTTCTTGCGTATAGAGTTTTATTACCCCTTTCTTTTGCCACGCCACCATGTGGTAGAAAGCTTTCAAAGGAGCTCAATGTAGTAGGAAAAGTAGAATCCATATTATAGCCTTTTGTTACATGTGGTTTTGTGGTGCCTTTTTAGTATTTTATTGATTGGATTGGTCTATAAAGTACGTGGTGGGGGACTTAGAAAAAAACCATATCAGAACCTCCTGAATCTACGAACAAACTTAACCATTGGCGTCTTCATGGCTCTTTAATAAGTCTGAGACGATTTTCCTTAGGGGACACTCGTCCAAGACCTTTACCAGAAAAACCTTGCAACTTGAAATCTTAGAGGTTTTACATTGTACCAAACTACGATAATGCTCAAAAAGGTTTACCCCTTAGGCCCTTCACCACGATTTTCGAAACAAACCACCCACGAGCGTTGTTCTTTCAAATCTCGCATGAGCTCGTAATTCAATCATACACTTTGGCACATAAACTGACGTATAAGAAATTAACAACCAATGGTGGGTTACCTAGTTTGGTTGCAAACTTTGCAATTAAACACTAGCCATCTTTCGTGGAAACACAGTAAGAGGCACATTCATGGAAAACTTAACCCAAACAGGAAAAAAATACTCACACGGTTCCTCCTACATAAGATTCGCATCTGGGGATCACTTTTTCATAATTAATGGCACATTAATTTACCATGGGCCATTTTCAAGCATTGTATACATCCCGTCCTTAAAACTAAACTTGAAGAAAAATAAGTCTTTAGAGTTCATCATTGAATCTATTACTAATAAAAAGTTGTGAAATAAGTAATAAATCTTATACAATTATCTTCGTATAGTTAAAAACATTTATGCATATTGTTACACGGTTCTGTTAAAACCGGTATAAATGAAAAAAAAAAAACGAAATTCCAAAGCCGTGGGAACAATTGCCGGTTTTTTCACGTTTAAATCTTTTCGATTCGAGTTTTTTGGTTTTAGATTGTACGGTTTAGGCTCCGGTTTATCGTTCATCCTTATAGATCTTATTCACAAGCCTAAACCATTTATTTCATTTACATTAATTGATTGTATTTAGTATAATCATATTAATGCTAGCACAAAAATTGGGCTATAGAATTAAGTTAAGATGACATTGGACAATTTCAGCATGTTAAATTACAATAGGATGGATGATATTGTCATTGCGCTCCTTTTTGCATGGACTTTGCCTTATACATTTTTGCTTCTAATGAGTCTTTAATAGTAGTTGATGTGGCACGTCTGAGTTCTTGTTGTCCCTTATATATGGTGATTTGCCTTGAAGGGTAGGAGAGTAGCATTTAAAGGTCGTGTAATTGAATCTTTCATTTGGAAACATGAGTTTGGGGTAGGTCCATTTTCTACACTACTACATGATTGAGAAAACGATATATAAGGTTAAGTTTCTCACATTCTCTCGTTGATAAGTATGTCTTATCTCGTTTTAGTCTTAGACGATTTATATCATGAGGGGCGATGGGCTTCCATAACACAAGTTTTAGACACTTTCATATCTCGCCAATGTGCTTAACTTGAAATGCTTCAACACTGACAAGACGTTGAGATGGTTAGCACATTCCTTGTTCATTAGCATAAGATATGAAAAACATGTATCAAAAATGTAATATTTGAAAGCATATACTTTTACAGTCTTTTTTTCTTATTATGAGTTTCTACTAAATTGAATCTGAACGTGTCAATGGCACGGGTGTCATGTGACTTCAGTTAAAGTATCATTATTCTGATAAATATCTAGCCAAAGAATTACTACCATATTATTCATGTTTTCGAATGGGGTATTTTTATGTTTGCCCCCAAATGCCCCAAAAAAAAGTGTGTTCCTCAAATGCCCCAGAGCGATCGGAGCGACTTAATTAAAAATTATTAAAAGTACAAAAAAGTACACTTTTAAAGTACAAAAAAAGTACAAAAAATCTTTTTTTGTTGTACTTTAAATAATTTTTAATTAAGTCGCTTCGGTCGCTCTGGGTCATTTGAGGAACACACTTTTTTTTGGGGGGCATACACCAAAAAGTTTGGGGGCAAACATAGAAATACCCCTTTTCGAATTTGTATTTCTTATTTGATTTGTGGATTTTAGTGGTAGAATAGCAACAAATTTTTTCAAATATATAAATTTGGTACGTGTACTTTTAAAAAGTTGTGTAATAATAATGAACTTTATAAGTGTTTCAATCTGCACATTTTGATGACGTATCATACCTGAAAGACTGACATGTGACACCATTTATAACGTGACACGTCATTAAAATGTGTAGATTGAAACACTTATGAAAGGTCGTTGCTATTGTACAACTTTTAAAAATATACATACCAAATCGGTACATTTAGAAAATTACGACTAAAACCCTTGATTTGTTGATAACATTTGATATTAGCAGTCAATCGTGGACTCCCAGTTTCATTGTATTCTAAGAAGCATAACATATATATATAAAATTTTGGACACAAGTGAAGTGGACATCCTCATGGGTTGAAGAGCTTTGAAGAAGAAAAAGATGACAAGACTAAGGACAAAAGGGTAAAATCCAAACTGGCTTCGTGATCTTCCATGTCTCTGTTTTAACCTGCTGTCCATCTGTCATTTGATTTTTTACTTGCTAAATAAAGTAATACACTATTCATTAATGTGTTTTTACTATCTTAGCCCTTGTACTATTAAGGGTGATGTTTGTTTATTAAGAGGCTCTGAATTTAAATCTGATTCGCACAACTGAATCTGAATATTCGGTAGAAAAGTCTGAATCTGAATCAAAATAAGTGGTTGAGAAATCGGAATATGAATTAATGGTTGAGAAATCTGAATCCAAATAAATAAAACTATTTGTTTTGGTAAAAATGTTTAGATGTGTTAAACTATAGTTTTTACAATTTAAATATAAAACGATAAAATTCGCACAAGAAATAAACTTTATTAAATAAAACAACAACTTTTATAATATAATCAATTGAAAGTTTGAATTGAACTTCTTAAAACGATTGATTAAATGAGTCGCGTTAGAATTGAAATGTATGAGTCTGAAAACGTACCTTTCAATTTGAACAAAGTATAAGTTGATACATAACACTCATTATCTAACAAAACATATGCAATGATTTTATTTAATACTTTTAATACAAAAGACAAATGTGAAACAAGAAAAAGAAATCAAGAAATTAAAAAAATCATAACGAAGTCGGAAAAAAATAAAAAAAATTAAGAAAAAAAGACATTAAGAGGTGTTAAAACATCCCCTCCACATCTAGTTTAGTAAGAGATTTATGCCTCTTACTCCCTCTTAATGATCAGAAAAAAAACAAACGCTATTAACACTGATTGCCTCTTACTGCCTCTGAATGACTTGAAAAAAAAAACAATCTTAATGAACCAAATGTCTGATCGCGTCTGAATGAGTCAGATTAAGATGCTCTTAAGAGGCATTTTTGAAAAAACAAACACCGCCTAAGAAAGTTTAGTTCATTGTATTTTTTTGATGGAATCTAAGAGCTCTCGGTACCCTACGCCAAGTGATGGCGCTTTCACGAAAACTCGACGGGAAAATACCACAAGCATACCGTGTTTAGCGTTTTTGCGTCAGTTCAAATGGTCTCGGAAAACGTGACGGGACGACGCTAGCACCGTACCATGCCTGGTGTTTCCCCCTTTTTTTTGGGTGTTTTCCTTTTTTATGGGTTTTTTTGTTTATGTATGTATGTTTTGTGTTTATGTGTGTGTTTGTTTTGTTTATTTATGTTTGTGTGTTTGTTTGTATTTTTTTTCTTAAATTTGAGCCCATATGTGTATTTTATGAACTAAGCCCAGTAAGCTTGGTGTTCATACTATACGTCATCATTATTCATATAAGATCTGTTCGTTTATGTACATCCACAAAACTCGAGGACAAAACGGGTAGAATCCAAATGGCTTCATGATCGATTCTTTATCTCTGTTTAAACTTTTGCAGTCCATTTATCACCTGCTCTTGCTGGCTTGCTCAACATTTATTAAACAATTCGTACTATTTAGAATTGCTTTTTCAGTGACTCAGTTAAAACTTCTCATCTATTAAAAGATAATGCATCATCTCTTTGCTTTGGAATGTATATAAAATAGTATGTATTCTTTCTAGTAATATTTTGCCACATAAATGCTCATCTTTTGATCAAAGAAACAAGAAGAAATCTTGTTGGAGCAGAGTTAAAATGTAGACAAGTCGTAAAGGTAAAAACAATATGCAACAACATAAAATGTCCTCTAGAACAATTGTGTATGTATTACTCTTTTTTCGTGCAACAATACAACACCAATGGCCGTTTGTCTCAGTAGTATGTGATTTGTGCAATTATGCACAGGGGCGGCTCAACCTTAAGAGAGGCCTAAAGCGAAGCTTCAAAACGAGGCCTTTTTTTATCTAATTCTTTTTGTCGAAAAGTCATTTGTATAAAAATTACTTTTCTAGCGTTATTGATGTGAAATCTTTGATTAGGTTTTTAAAATCAATATGGTGTAAATTGCTTTTAATTAGCTTTAGTTTTGAAAAACTTCTTTCCGCCCAAGCAATTGTAACACCATTGTATACTCGATATGGCCATTTGAGAAATAATTTAGACCAAAGATAATTAAGTATAACAAGCGGTGCAACAGTTTTTACATGTATGCTTTTACTCAAAAATCCGAGTCTCAAAAATAAATCTATGCATTAACATCCGAAACCTTGTTTTAATGCTTAGAAGAACCTGTCCAAGATGATGGACAACGATCTTTTAAGCTATATTATCATTAATGACTTTAGACAACTAAACATACCTTCAAACACTCCAATTTTGTAAAATAAAATTTGAAAAGTGATGAAATAAGCATGATTACATCGTAAAAGAAGAGGAAACAGTTCTAAAAGCATTTTTAATATTTGTATAGTTTAATTGTCAATATTATCATCGCATTTTTTTCTATGTTCATTTCTTTAGCAATTTTATTTGGCAGAAATTGAGGTATCCTTAAATCCACTATCTTTATATATTTTCTAGAAGAAATCAAGACTATTTAATGGAAACTTTAAAGTTTTGAAAGCAACTTTCGATTCAAAAATGATATAGGAGGAAATGAGAGAAAGTCACAAAGTGAAAGTATTGTCGTTGAAAACTTACTGTCGATTTATCGATGTAAACGGTTAAATGATGATTGAGAACGGTCTTCTAACCACATTTTAAATGACTCTTATTAAATTATCTTTGCTTATTTTTTTAATGAAAAAATGGGCGTACTGGCCTTTAATTTCTAGTACTAGCAGGTTTAAGGAGTAGAAATAGAGGCTCAAAAATTTTAATCACATAACATTTATCGGCTAATTGAGGCCTTACATAATCAAACTCTTGTGGTTAAAAAAACTTGCGGCGAACTTTATATATATGCAAGTTCCATGAAAATCGGGGCCTTAGAAGATTGGGGGGCCTAAAGCCCTAGCTTTACTTGCTTTACCCTCGAGCCACCACTGATTATGCACGATATCAG
>BQNB010003087.1:0-117988 GCA_026074375.1 Tanacetum coccineum | reverse complement strand
GTTTGGATTTTCAAAGGGTTTTGGGATTGGGCTTTTATAATTGAAATGGGCCTTAAGTCTTCATATAATGTATAAATGGGTCGACCCGGCCCATTAGATGGGTACGGGTGGGCCCATTTAATATTTCTTCGATGTCGGCTTTGTCTTTGACCGTTGACTTTTTGGCTTCGATTTGACTTTGTCTTTTTTTCACGCTTTTTCATTCCGTGCTCGGTTTTGTCCGTTTTTGCTTGATTTTTCGTCATTTTCTTGGATATCCGTTTCCTGCACAAGATAAGTGAAAACATACAAATACAAAGTATTTTTGGGTACGTTTTTGGTCATTTAAGTCCGGTTTTAATGGAAAAGGGTATGTGTAATTAAGCACATACCAAAATCCCCCATACTAAGACATTGACGTGTCCTCACACAATGCTATGAAGTAAGCACTTAGAAAACTAAGAATCTTGATCCCCCTCGACTAATAACCTCGAAAAGTAGCTAAGCGTTCATCAAGGGAATTAAAGACTCATAAGTTTTGAAAAGCCCCCGTCTTTACCATTTTTTAATATATACACTTATTCCTACACATATTTTTGTATTTTTCATTTTTCTCATTTTTTTGTAGTTTTCATATTAAGCAACTAACTAGAATGTTTGACTTTCGTTATTTTATAACTTTTAGGGATCATAGAACAAGATGCATTTCGATCCGAGAATGCCCCAAAAAGGATAAATTCATCGTTCCCGACTTTTCACTTATTCCAAACCAAGCTTAAAACAAAATCACCGTTAATTATGAGTTAAGATGCTAACACTACTCATATTTGCAACTTGTAAACTTTTCACTCCCGACAATTATTATATTTTAAGTGTATGTGCTATTGTGAATTTCAACTTTGGATCAATGTTTTGCAAAATTCCATGCTTCACGTTCCACCCGAGAATAATGAGTTTGAAGGCGAGATCATCCCATGTAGCGACTTTCGTCTCGGCACATCCTAACCTTGCGGTTAAGTGACCAGGCTTTTGACACCCCACAGAGACTAGTATCGGGACTCACGGACCTTAGGTTTCAAAAACTCTCAGGTTTTCCGTATATACATAGCTTATAAAATAGAATAGCCAAAGTTCAAAAGCATATTTGAATTTAACAAAAAGAGATCTTTTATTTATTAATTCACACTTAATATTAAACATTTATGCAATTGTAACCCTCGACCTTTTAGAAGGCTGCAACATCGGTTGTGAGCCGGCAAGATGCAGCAAACTTTTATCAGCCCACAGTTTATATTTATTATATTTTTTCATTTTTCATCATTTTTTCATCATTTTTTCATTTTTTTTAATTTTTTTTATATGATATAGGGAAGACATCTTTTTGAAAAATTCAAGTATAAATTTGAACTAAGGCTAAAGTTTTTGCTATATACTACATAAAAATTATTGATTTAAGTTAAGCTCCAAAGTAACACGTATATTAATCAGGTTAAGAGCTTATGTGGGAGAAAAAGCGACAAATTACACACATGAGCTCTTAAGATTTCCAAATAATCCTTGTTTAGCATCCAACTCATACTTAACACTATCATTTTTCGTTCTTCGCGAATATTCGCGAATGCTTAGTCTAAATGTTAAGGAACAAGCTAGAGCTCAACACGCTCGATCGAGTCAAAATTTACTCTTATTCTACCCAGCAGGAAAGTCAAAATTGTGACAAAACACTTATTTTATTTTTGAAATTTTTTAAATTTTTTCATTTTTTTTTTGAAATTTTGGTGGTAAAAACGGGATTACGTGAAAACAACGGCTGCAGGCACAATCAAATCAAAGATCCCCCCATACTAGAATGAAACATTGTCCTCAATGTTTTTACGAAGGGTTTCTACATAAATCCTAAGCCGTTTATTAAGTATGCTTAAAGATAAACGTTAGTCGATAAGATTTGGATATCGGATTCCCAAAATGAAGCTGAGGATTTGAAGCTCTTGTGATCGAAGGACAAAAACCGCGAGCACGAGAGGCTTCAAAAATCCGGGACATCCTGGACAATACAGCACAAAACACAAAACACGGAAAAAGAAAGAGGCGAGCCTCCTCACACAACACACTTATTCATTACTACTAAGCTAGCATACTACTACTACGGATAAACTAGGATAAGCATGGGGAACCTCCCACGAAGCGCTTGTTTAGGGTCACTTAGCTTGACCCAATCCCTAAATTTAATTGTCCTTAGGGAAGGTTTGGAGATCCGAGATATCCTTAGCAGGGACATCCCCTCCAAAGTAGTGCTTCAGACGATGACCATTAACTTTGAAGTTTGGCCCGGAGATTTGAGATAACTCAACGGTGCCATACGGAAAGACTTGAATAATGGTAAATGGTCCTGACCAGCGGGATTTCAACTTGCCGGAGAAAATTTTCAATCTTGAGTTAAAAAGGAGGACTTGATCACCGATGTTGAAAACGTAGTTTTTGATCTTTGCATCATGAATCCTCTTAGTTTTCTATTTGTAAATCAAAGAATTTTCATAGGCTTGATCACGCAGTTCATTTAATTCATTAAGTTGAACTTTGCATTGATTACCCACGGTTTTGAGATCAAAGTTTGCATGTTTAAGGGCCCAGTAGGCTTTGTGCTCCAACTCAATCGGTAGATGACATGCCTTTCCATATACAAGCTTGTACGGAGTGCACCCGATGGGTGTTTTGTACACTGTACGGAAGGCCCATAGAGCGTCATCCAGTTTGTCCGACCAAGAGGCACGATTTTCGCCCACTGTCCTTTCAAGAATTCTTTTTAAACCACGATTCGATACCTCAACCTGCCCACTTGTTTGTGGGTGATACGCGGTGGGGAGACGATGAGTGACTCGGTATTTAAGCATGACCTTTGCAAACTGGTAATTGCAAAAATGTGTTCCACGATCACTGATGATGGCCCGAGGGGCACCGAATCTAACAAAGAGAGATTTAAGAAATTTGCAATCTACTTGGGCGTCATTGGTGGGGAGCGCCTTTGCTTCAACCCATTTTGACAGGTAATCGACAGCCACAAGTATGTATTTGTTTCCTTTTGATGATGGGAATGGTCCCATGAAGTCTATGCCCCAAACGTCAAAGATCTCACAAACTTGGATGGAATTTTGAGGCATCTCATCCCTTTGTGAAATTTTTCCTTGTCGTTGGCACGAGTCGCAATTTTTAACCAACTCGTGTGCATCTTTGTAAATTGTAGGCCAAAAGAATCCGACATCAAAGACCTTTTTGGCAGTGAGATTTGCACCATGATGTCCCCGATGGGTCCATTATGGCAAGCTTCGAGTATGTCGAGAGCTTATTTTCCGTGCATATACCGCCGGATCACTTGATCCGCATAGATTTTGAACAAGACGGGGTCATCCCAGAAGTAGTGTTTGACATCTTTGGAAAACTTGTTTTTCTGTTGGGATGACATTCCCTTGACAATGAAATTCCCCGCATGGTAGTTTACGAAATCAGCAAACCATGAGGTACTATCAACACGAAGAGCAACCGATCCAAGAGTCTCGAGGGGAAATGTTTCCATGATTTCCTTGTTCTCGAGTTTATCTTGATGAGGGTTCTCAAGTCTGGAAAGATGATCGGCGGCCAGATTCTCTGCTCCTTTTTTGTCTCGGATGATAGCATCAAATTCTTGGAGCAAGAGGATCCACCGCATCAGTCTTGGCTTAGCATCCTTTTTAGTGAAGAGATACTTTATAGCAGAATGGTCGGTATACACTATGCTCTTGGACAAAATGAGATATGACCGGAATTTCTCAAAAGTGTACACTACAGCAATTAATTCTTTTTCAGTCGTAGTGTAGTGTGCTTGAGCTTCGGTCATGGTTTTGCTGGCATAGTGAATTGGTTGGAAATGCTTGTTTTTTCGCTGCCCTAGGACTGCCCCAATTGCAAAGTCACTTGCATCACACATGAGTTAGAAGGGAAAGTCCTAGTCGGGAGCAATCAAAATTAGAGCCTCGGTCAATTTTATTTTAAGTGTATTAAAGGATTCGATACACTTTTTTGAGAAGAAAAACGGAGTCTCTTTTTCAAGCAGGTGAGTCATTGGACGGGCTATCTTTGAAAAGTCTTGTATGAAACGTCGGTAAAAACCCGCATGCCCAAGAAAACTTCGGACACCTTTCATAGTAGTCGGGTGAGGGAGCTTGGCGATAACGTCAACTATAGCTCGGTCGACCTCAATTCCCGACTTGGAGATTTTGTGTCCAAGAACGATGCCTTCTTTTACCATAAAATGGATTTTCTCCCAGTTTAGGGCCAAATTGGTGTCTTCACACTGTTTTAACATTTTTTCCAAATAGGATAGGCATGTAGAGAAAGAATCCCCGAAGACTGAAAAGTCATCCATAAACACTTCCATTGTTTTTTCAATTATGTCATGGAAGATTGCCATCATACATCGTTGAAACGTGCCAGGTGCATTGCATAGCCCAAAAGGCATGCGGCGATAGGCAAATGTTCCGTATGGGCAAGTGAATGTTGTCTTTTATTGGTCCTTCGGGTCTATGGGAATCTGAAAATAACCTGAGAAGCCATCGAGGAAACAATAGTATTGATTTCCCGCGAGTCTTTCAAGCATTTGATCCATGAAGGGCAATGGAAAGTGGTCCTTTTGGGTAGCTTCATTCAACTTTCTATAGTCAATGAATACTCTCCACCCTGTGACCAATAGAGTCGGTATTAAATCATTTTCATCATTTCTGACGACGGTCATGCCACCCTTTTTTGCTACACAGTGCACCAGGCTTACCCATGGACTGTCAGAGATCGGATAAATTAATCCGGCGTAAAGAAGTTTTTCAACCTCTTTTTTGATAACGTCATGGATTTTCGGATTTACCCGCCTTTGATGTTGAACCGTTGGTTCGTAGTCCTCTTCTATGAGAATTTTGTGGGTATAAAACTCTGGGTTAATACCCTTAATATCGGAAAGTTTCCAAGCGATGGCTCGCTTGTGGGACTTTAGAACCTCGATCAGAGCGGCCTTTTCCTCATTCTTTAAATCTTTTGCAATTATGACGGGCAACTTGTCGTTACCTTCCAAAAATGCATATTCTAAATGAGGTGGCAAGTCCTTGAGTTCAACCTCAGGGGGCTCATTAACTGAAGATTTTTCATTGTTTGCTTCACAAATTTTAAGATCTTTTCGAGTTTCTGGAAAATAATTTCCTTGATTGGGAAGGGGTGGTGATGGATCACTATTAAGAATTGCTTCGAGGAGAAGAATGTCCCCATCAGGGTCATAATATGTTGGATCAACTTCCGGTGAAGTTGGATCATCCTCTATAGCAAGAAAAGAGTCGGCTTCTTCGAAAAGGAGAAAATCACTGTCCCCGAATGGAGTTAAAGTCGGAGATGAAGTAGAAACGATTGGATCATAGTAAGGAGTGGGATTGCCACTCGAGATCACGTTTGAGAAACCAAGAACTTCTTGAGAGTATTCTTCACAAGCCATATCAATGACGTCAATTCGGTTTGCCATCATATGATTGTAATTAGCTGTGTATCTCGAAGTTTGGTCCAGATTGAATGTGATGGCCTCTTTGCCAACACGAAGGGTTATTTCACCTTCGTATACATCTATCAATGCATGACTGGTCTTTAAGAAACTCCTCCCGAGAATTAAAGGTACTCGGGGGGTCTGGCTCAAAATCTATGACCATGAAATCTGCTGGAAATTAGAACTTTCCCACCTTTACATAGACGTCTTTAGCGATACCGATCGGTTCAGAGATTGAACGGTCCGCTAGTTCTAGTGTCATGCAAGTCGGGGTTAGTTCAAGAAGAGAGAGGTTTTTCCATACGGAATATGGCATAAGATTAATGCTTGCGCCGAGATCGGCCAAGGCGTTGCATGTATTAATCCCGGAGAATTCACATGGAATAAGAAATCGGCCAGGGTCTCCAAGTTTTTTTGGTAACTTGTTGAGGATGACAGCTGAGCAATTCTCGTTCAATGGAGTTCTAGCCATTTCACTTAACTTTTCTTTGTTTCCGATTAAGGTTTTTAGAGTCGAGGCGAATTTTGGCATAAGCATCAAGGCATCCGTAAAGCTAATTTCGAAACTCAAATCTCTAAAGATTTCATAGAATTTCTCAATTTGGTCGTTAGCTTTTTCATGACGCCTTTCATCATTTTTTTCTTGAAAGAAATGGAATTGATGTTTTTTGGTTAGGCATCGAAGCACTAACTGGACCATTTACGGGCTCAGAGATTGATTCATGATGGAAAACAGGGACAACCAGAGGTTGGACGTCTTCGGTGCTTCCGTTATTAGCAGGAGGCATCGTTTCCTTTGTGACCTCGGTCTCACGTTCCACTACTTTAGGAGAAGAAGTAGTAGGAATCGTGGGTCCTTTGTAAGCAATACCACTTCGAGTGGTAATACCTTTCAAGTCCTCCTTCGGGTTAGTAACCGTGTTACTTGGGAGAGTTCCCGTACCCGAAGATGAATCGGTATTGGCATTTATGAATTTGGAGAGCATGTATGTTAAATTAGCTATTTGATTTTGTAAACCTTGGCCCTGATTTTGCATATTTCTTAATACAGCATCATTAGCCTTGACATAATTCTCAAAATCGGTCTTTGAAACACCTTGCACTTGCTGAGTAGGAGCTTGATAAGGTTGAGCTTGGTAAACTGGTGGTTGACTAGTCGGAGGTTGATACACATGGTTTTGATTGAAATTGGTTCCTCGATTTTGGTTGAATCTATTTCCTTGATTATGATTGAAACGGTTTTGATTATTTTGAATCAGAGGAAAACCAGGAGGTCGGATTTGGTTTGCAGCCATCAGAGATCTAGAATTTGTATTTCCTTGATTAAAATTGGCTGCAGCAGCTTATGAAACGTACTCTTGAATGTTGTCTTGATAAATATTGCCATCGGTGGCTGGACAATTTCTATAAGAATGAGCACCTCTACAAGTTACACAACTCTGCTCAACCTCTTTTACGGGTGCGGGAGCTTGGGATTTTTGTTTTTCGATAAGCATAGTCTTCATCATGTTCTTAAGTTCATAAACTTCGGTTGTAAGAGCAGCAACATCTGGTGAAATTCCAGGAGTAGATGAATTCGAACTCACTTTGGCAATGACTGCCTTGTTTCGTGAATTACGAACCTTGGATTTACTCTCGATAATTTTCAAGCATTCACGAGGCATCTTATCCTAAAAGTTTCCACCCACAGCAGAATTCAATGAATCTTGATCATTAGCATTCAACGCATTGTAAAACGTATCTAGATGATGTAATTCAGAAAATCCGTGATGTGGGCATGCTCGAAGAAGGTCATTAAATGGATCCCATGCCTCATAAAACGATTCATCAAATCTTTGTTGAAATCTCGTGATTTCATTTCAAAGATTTGTCATTTTTGAAGGAGGAAAGAATTGATTAATGAATTTTGAAACAAGATCATCCCATGTCAAAATTGAACGAGGGGGTTCTTTTTCTAGCCAAATCCGGGCTGAACCTTCAAGAGAAAACGGAAAAAGCATAAGCTTAATTAACGTGCTCGGGATATCCGGGAATCTCATCGTTGAGGTGATCTTATTGAAATAACGGATGTGAGCATGTGGATCCTCTTTATCATGTCCGAAAAACTACTTATTTTGAACAAGATTGATCAAACCATGCTTCAACTCGAAATTAGCATTGATTTCAGGAATTACAATTGCATCCTCGTACCCCTCGATGGGTGTTTGGAGCAATTGTGCCATAGTCCGGTTATCAGCCATCGGAACTACGGGAGCTGGATTTTCAATTGGTTCTTCAAGATTAAATGGTTCAACAAAAGCCGGTGGGGCTTATTGTTGATGGTGAAGATTACGAGATTGAGAACGAGTGCGCATGCACTAAAATATAAAAAGAAAATTTACTCTAATTGTTTTTGTTCTTTTTGGTTTATCAAAAATGAATTCACAATTTATTTGAATAAAGGATAACGAAATAAGGCAACTTAATCCTAATAATCAACAAGCTTCTCGGTAACTCTTTATAAAGAAAAACGCACAAAGGAACGGAGGAATAGGAAAGGGCGAAGCTATTAAAAACTTTTTTCCTTTAGGGCCGTAGTTCCAAGGAACAACCCGCCTTATACCCCTCTTTGAGTTTGTTTATCTTTTAAAAGGCGAACCGTACCTTGCAAGTGACACAAAAGGTAAGTTTTTGATTCTTTAGTTCGGGAACTTATTAATGGATAATACTTTAGTTGAAAGTATTATATGTTGGTGTTCTTTTACCAACTTGTGATTTTTATTGATAATTAAAGACAATGTTTTTATCTTTTTGGTTTTTTTTTCTTTTGTTTTTGTTCTTTTTTTTTGGTTTTTTATTTATTTATTTATTTTATTTTTTTTTGTATTTTATAAGTAAATATTCACAATCTTCAAGCACAAATAATCAAGCTTCGAGACGACAAACGCTTTCACTCCTCCCCGACAGCGGCGCCAAAAATTGGTTAATCTTCTTAAATTACACCTTTATATAATATATAATATATAATAAAATATATATAATAAGGATAATCTAAAAATAATCAATGAAAGAGTAGTATATGATATTCCCGGGTCGTTTATCCCGAACGAGGAGCGAATTGGAAAGTCGATAGTTGGTTTGATATTGATGTGGAATAGAAAAGATTTGGATTTGGTTTTTCTAATTAAATTGCAAAAAAAAACAATTAAGGAAAACCTATAAACAAAAGCTAGAATGATTAAATCATAAAACGTAGACGGGAAAGTACAAACGCGAGTGTAAAAAAAAAACTAAATTAACAGAAACATTTATCCTAAATGATTTTTCAGTTAATACTTAGTAAAAAACTATAAAAATTAATTTAACTTTAAAAGGACAGAAAAATAATTTTAGAAACTTGTGAAAATTAAGTAGGATAAATAAGCACCAAAAAAGATTGGCAGAATTGCTTTTATCTCTAGGGGCCAAAAATTGCTAAACTTGGTAAGGCTTTTTAAGCTAATTAGGCTTATGAAAATGGAAAAGAGGCAAATACTCTAATCTATCCCTACCTAGATAAGCATAGGAGCAAAAATAAACTTGGGATAACAAGCAAATAAGCCCGAAATAAGCTATAAAACTCAGCAGTACTAATCTTAAAAAGTTGTACTACTAGCTTTAACTTTGTACTGCTAGGCTTATTATAACACAATAAATAAGAAACTAAGCAATTCAGCTTAAATAAACAAATATTTAACTACCCCTAATAAGCACTCAAGCATAAAAATAAGCAACTAGAATAAGCTAGAATGGCAAATAAGCTAAAAAAAAATTGATAAACTCTTAAAATTACTTTGAAAAGGCAAATAAGCTTAAATAAGCTCTAAACTAAAAGTCAGAGAGTAAGCGAAAATAATGGCTTAATTACTAAAAAACGCTAAGCAAATTCCTTAAATAAGATGAAATTAAGCTAATGAGCAAAACATGAACTACTAGTATAACAGTTATTAACTACTAGTACTAACTTGGAGTTAGTACTGTTAGTTGAAAATCCCAAAAGAGAACTAGCAGTACTAACTATGGGTTAGTACTGCTTGTTTCAAACACCCCTTAAAGTTTTCAAAAATCATTTTTTTTTCTTCTTTTTAATTTTCAAGCTTTATTTGATCTTAAATTGTAAAAACAGTTTCAAATAACAATATAAGGCACTTAAAAGCAGGATTTCATCAATTATAATGCTACTTATATTAAAGCTAAATCAATAAACAGTATTAAACTAAACACTTACTACCAGTACTAACTAAGTAATTTACACAAATCATTTTTAAACTAAAAAGTCAACTAAGCTATGATAAAGCACTAAACATCATCATAAAAAGCATAAATAAGCAAATTTAAATCAATAAATAAGTTCTATATAAGCTGATTACAAGTAAATTAAGAAAAAAGACAGAGGAAGGTGATTACAACCCCTTGCTCAAAACAGGGTTAAATAACAGAGTCTACAAGCTCTAGCTTTGTATTAACAAGCTGTGAGAGTCCTTAAGCCCATCCCTTTTTGGATTATATACAAATAATTAAGCTTGTGGTATTTTTTGGGTGACTTTTCTTTTTCTTTGTGATTTTTGGTTAAAAATAATTTAGCAACGCAAAAACTAGAAAACTTCATTGTTTAAAAAATGTGTAGACGGTTTAAAAGAGTTACAAAGAGATTTTGTAATCTTAAATGGGTTTTAGAACATTAAAACTTAAGATAATAACTTTTTAACATAAAATACCTCCAAACTTTCATTAACTTAAAAAAATTACAATACTTGGGAATTTAAAAGTGCATAAAAACTAACTGAAACTAACTAGGTTAAAAAAAACTACATATGACTCTCGTTTATAAGGGCTTACAACTGCCCTATTTATACAAGAACTAGGAAGATTCTAGGTCTTGGCTTGTGCTTCTTTGTAGAGACAGCTCATGTAGTGTGTTTCTTTGGTGAGGAGAAGCTCAATATCATCCTGGCCATCAATTTGCCTTTGTCCCCAAGTAAAACGATCATTGACCATTGATTTCTTGTCATTTTCTTCGAACCAATTGAGGGGTTCGGGATTGCCAGCTTGTTTATTGATCCATGTGGGGTGTGGGGTTTATAGTTTTAATGCATTTTTGTTTGTTTGCCAAAGGTAGGAGACAATGAATAGTACTTGGGTACTGTAAGTACTATTCATTGGCGAGAAAAAGGGATTTATGTCTGTTTGTTGGAGGGTGCAGGGGAAAGGTTTGTAGAGTTGGCAAAACGAGCCCTCCAAGGTGTATGTTGTTGTTGCAAATTAAGTCCTTGTGGGGATTATAAGTTTATGGAAGATGCAGTTTGGGTCCCCAAGAGTTAAATGTTGTTTAACATAGTTAGTCCCCAAGGACTAACAGTGTTAAGGGTTTTTATTGTTTGGGCCGGTTATAAGATTTGGACTTTGGGCCTTTTAAAGTCTTCATTAAATATACTAATGGGCTTGTCTGGCCCATTAAGTATTCTTCGGTGTCGGCTCGGGTTTTGACAGTTGACTTTTCCGGGTTGACTTTTGACTTTGACTTTTTTGGACATTGGCTTCGATTTGACTTTGGCTTTTCCATTCTGTGCTCGGTTTTGTTCCTTTTTTTTGCTTAATTTTTTGTCCTTTTCTCGGATATTCGTTTCCTACACAAAATAAGTAAAAATATACAAATACAATGTATTTTTGGTACGTTTTTTGTCTTTTCAGTCTGGTTTTGATGGAAAATGGTATGTGTAATTAAGCACATACCACTCGATCACATCCTCATTCGCGTAAAACCCATGGTTAATGATTAGGAAAGGGAATTAAATTGTTGTTAAATAAAAATTACCAAACAAATAGATTAAGTCTAAAATACAAGTTGCTAGACACTTTTTCCGAACCGTTACCATGATAAAGACACACCTATTTACAACGTCTTGATCATAGATCAAAAACAACAACCTAAGTGGGAGTTCTCGTAATGGTTAACTTCCCAAACATCCCATACTTTACATACTTTACAAGGTAAGTGGCGATATCTTCCACTTTATACAATACTCTACATCGTTGATTTGTATCAACGAATAATCGATCCTTCATGTAATTCCTTTGGTAGTTGCGAAACGATAATATTTAAACTTTTCTCTCTTTTCTGTTGCGATTTTTCTAATTTTTTAGAATTTTTTAAACACTATACGACAAAACTCGATGTAATTTCACCATTGATGTGCTGTCGTGTAGGGTCAATTATTTGATTATCAAGTTTAAATTTATATTTAGCCGACAAACCTAAAATAACACTTTAACGAGCAGTGTACCCGGTCAAGATGGATTTCACGGTAAGTAGGGTGTCAAACACTAAGAGTGGAACATTAATCCTATATTCTATTAGTATTTTAATTAGCTTATTTACTAATTAAACCTATGCTATGTACGTTGTCTAATGATATGGGGGGTTTTAGCCTGAGAGACTGGCACAGGTTTGGTGGAAACAAATACCAAATCAATACACAATAAACATAAAAGAAGAAGATTAAAAGATAGAAAAGCGGTACAAGCCAAATGATAGAAAACTATATTAGCCATATTAAATCCGGTTCAATGCAGGTTTGTTTATTTTAGTGCAATTATTTACTTTTCTCGAAGCGGCATATCATTCTTAAGACATAAGAGGGACATCATCCTAAGACCTAGACACGATTAATCCTGTCACAATTAACGCATCCACATAAAACATCCTTTAGTTTAATTATAATCTATCTTAGAGAATTAAAGCAGTGGTGATCCTGTTAAAACCCTAGCCAAATGGGACTTTACCTACTTATTGTTTGACGGTGTTTTATTTACTGGTAGTCCACTATTCCAATCTTTATCAGTAAATTAAGAGCATGATTGTTGAAACATAAATGGGTCACCTACCGGTCCAACTAAGCTCATAATTCAAAGACAAAGACAGAACGTTATTTGTGATCCTATTGGTCCAGTAATATGAAACACGATATGGAGAGCTATACCGGTATCTAGATTACTTGGTCCGTATCACTAGATCCAGTTGAATAATAGGTCTCATATTCAAACACATAAACAAGTATGAGGTGATAAACATAATTAAACAATCAACGATAAATTAAGAAATCGATTTTAAAATAAACCAAACATAGAACTTTCATTAAGATGGCTAATACCCGAGGTTATTAGCCCAAAACCATTGTAATTATACAAGCGTAATCAAACAATTAAAATGGAACGATTAAGAGAGTAAAAATTACACGATGTCTTCTATGGATTCGTGTTCAATGCTTGACCTTGGTGGCTGATCTTCTCTTCTAAAATTCGTCTTTAATGAGTATGGTATAAAGAATATGATATTGCACATTTAAAACTCATTTTTGAGTCTTCTATTTTTAGTGTCTGAAAAAGACTCGATACGCTGTATCCAGAAAGGTTGATATGGCGTATTGGGCTGGATTCCTTGGAGTGCGCGCTACGTTCGTAATAAATCATTGATATCATTCCCAATTTACTTGATTTACTGTATCTTCGAATAGTTATCTTCATGGATACGGTGTATGTAGACAGAGTGAATACGCCGTATTGTAAATTGGTCAAACGCGTTTTCTTGTGAAATCTTGGCGCTGATACGCCATATCTCTTTAGTTGGATATGGCGTATTGGTGAAAATTCAACAATCTTTAAATGTTATATTTTTAGCTCCAAATTATGCGCCTTTTAGCTTATCTTCATAAAACACTCCTGAATTACTGCATTTATCAACTTTAAATCAATTATGTACCAAATAATGCAATAATTATATAAAAGTAGGCAAATAGATGGGATAAATGATATAATAAAGTGATGTTGTTTGATGTCATCAAATATCCCCCACTTGAATCCTACTTGTCCTCAAGTAGACTTTAGAAAAAGTTTTAGTTTATGAAAATATGTCCTAACCGAAGTTGAGGATTTTCTGTTTAAGCATCGTTTTATCCTAATCACCTGTACATAACCAAGCTCCTCACGAAATATAGAAATGAAAACACTCAGATCACTCAACTAATCTAGGGTGCAACATTTAAGTAGTACGCTCAATTGCACGGTCGTGATTAGCTTCGTATCATAGGCTTGGCAAGGATACATATCTCCACCGCTAAAGCTGAGGAAGAACAAGTCAAAAGCTAAATTGGGTTAAGAAGGCTTACGGTTGATCATTAAACAGTCTTCACCATAAGTACTACACCAACAAGGCAGGTGTATCGTACATACACGGCCATAACGACGGAATAGACATATACAATCCGAACACATCCCTGTTCGTGTTTAACCAACGGTTAGGATGAAGAATGATATAGGGTAGGGAGCTTCTAACTTTCACTGAAATTCATCATCCAACAAGGCAGCTGAGACATGCATACATGGCCGTAACGCCGGAATAGACATGCATGCTTGAACAAGTCCTCGTTCAAGTAGATAGTAAGGTTTGTTGCTAGGAAAGGGAAGTAAAATGGGTGTTAAGTAAAATTCACAAAACAAATAGATTAAGCCAACAAATAAGGTACGATTGCTAGTACCTTTCCCCTGACCGCTCCATGACAAAGACTCGAACATATAGACAAACGCCTCAATCACAGAAATGATAAAGACAGCCTAAGTTGGCGTTCCCATAACGGTCAACTTCCTCTACATCCCGCTTTTTACATACTTTTACATAAGTAGTTATATCGGCCACTTCTTACAAGACTTTACATTGTTGATTTTTGCAACGTATCAACGAATAATTGATCCTTCTAAGTAATTTCTTCGGTATAAACTTATTTTGAAATGACTATTTTTCTCTTTTTTTTAACAATACATCATAAATCTCAGTTTAATTTCACCATCTTCACTTCCATAATTCATCCGGATAATCTTTTCTTTGTAGTACTTCTTTTTCGGACATGATTCATAATCGTAAATGCGAAACTTACGAGCTACATATTTTTCCCATTGCATTTTGCAATTTCCCGACCATTACAGAGATAGAAATATTTCACTTTGACATATGAAATATAAAACTTTACACGAAAGCAACTAGCAACATAGAAAAATAGGCTTAATTTACACGGTAGGCTAAGATGCAAAGGTGTAACGAAACATATAATATGGTGTAGAAAAAGAAAAGAATGGCTCAACAGGTTGTTCTAGAGGATTTTACTCTAAAAATGAGAGTAATCAAGGATTACACGGGATTTAACTAACCATAGTTATTTTTACGACATGTAGGCTATTTGGTTTAATCCTAGAAATTTATCAGTTGAACATGTTCTTCCATCTGAATCCATAGTACTAATCATGGCGGTCTCGAGTGATATACCAGGCCAAGTTCTAAAGTCCACTACATCACCGGCACACTCATAATTTTGTAGAATTTTAGTAGACAGTTGGAAATGGAATAGGCTTAATTCTCACAATATGTATCAAGGGTTATAGTACGCTAGGTAATGTAACTAGTGATTTTTACAAAAGTCATGCTGAAAAACTTAAATTTTGGCCGTTTTTAAGCTCGTAGCATGTTATTTTGTAAAAAAGAAGACAAGTACGTTCTAATTCTCCATCCCCCACTTAAATTATACAACATCCTCGTTGTATAGATAAAACAATTAAATAATAAGGGAAAATAGAATTAGAACAGAAAACTCCTTGATGTTTTGCTCGTGATAATTCTCCAAGATGAGTCCCTGAGCAAAAAGTGTGTTGACTAGGGCTTCAGCAAGCCCGGATAAGTTCAACACATGTCTTTTTCAGCATATACCATATCATAGTTTCAGCAAGGTCCTGTATAAGAGATTAGAAGACAGGTGTAAATTCTATCTCGCTATAATGGTACAAGAAAACAATTAAACACACAACTGTATAGGGATCAATACGCCGTATCCCAAACCCTAGGATACGCCATATTGTTCTTGTAGAAATAATTAAATTACTGGAATTAAATATTAAGTTTTAAAAACTAATAACGTCCAGACATCTCTATACGCCGTATCTAGAGGGGTTTGATACGTTGTATAGAGTGTCTGGGAAGACAGACTTGTGCAACAAATAATTAAAATGCTAAAAACAATTAAAATGACCGGGTTGTCTCTCGAGAAGCACTTTTGTTTTAGCTGGTCATTAAGTTCAACCTTTTTCTTTTCAACACTCTCCTTACGTGTCGAGCTCTATGAATTCATTATCATCCGTGTTGAAATTTCTATCATGGTATTTTTTTAACCTATGTTCGTTGACCTTAAAGCTTGAACCATCATTGTCGGTGATTTCGACTGCTCCATAAGGTTACATGGTTTTTACTATGAAAGGACCGGTCCATTTCGATTTGAGTTTTCCTGGGTGTAACTTTAAACGCGAGTTAAACAACAAGACTTTTTCTCCATTCTTAAAATCCTTATCTCCACGGAGCCTAGAGTCGTGCCATTTCTTAGTTCTTTCCTTATAGATTCGAGTATTCTCATGTGCTGTCGTGTAGGGTCAATTATTTGATTATCAAGTTTTAAATTTATATTTAGCCGACAAACCTAAAACAACACTTTAACGAGCAGTGTACCCAGTCAAGATGGAGTTCGCGGTAAGTAGGGTGTCGAACACTAAGAGTGGAACATTAATCCTATATTCCATCAATATTTTAATTAGTCTATTTACTAGTTAAACCTATGCTATGTACGTTGTCTAATGATATGGGGGTTTTCAGCCTGAGAGACTGGCACAGGTTTGGTGGAAACAAATACCAATTCAATATACAATAAACATAAAAGAAGAAGATTAGAAGATAGAAAAGCGGTACAAGCCAAATGATAGAAAACTGTATTAGCCATATTAAATCCGGTTCAATGCTGGTTTGTTTGTTTTAGTGCAATGATTTACTTATCTCAAAGCGGCATATCATTCTTAAGACTTAGGCGGGACATCATCCTAAGACCTAGACACGATTAATCCTGTCATAATTAACGCATCCGCATAAAGCATCCTTTAGTTTAATTATAATCTATCTTAGAGAATTAAAGCAGTGGTGATCCTGTTAAAACCCTAGCCTAACGGGACTTTACCCACTTATTGTTTGACGGTGTTTTATATACTGGTAGTCCACTATTCCAATCTTTATCAGTAAATTAAGAGCATGATTGCTGAAACATAAACGGGTCACCTACCGGTCCAACTAAGCTCATAATTCAAAGACAAAGACAGAACGTTATTTGTGATCCTATTGGTCCAGTAATATGAAACACGATATGGAGAGCTATCCCGGTATCTAGATTACTTGGTCCATATCACTAGATCCAGTTGAATGATAGGTCGCATATTCAAACACATAAACAAGTATGAGGTGATAAACATAATTAAACAATCAACGATAAATTAAGAAATCAATTTTAAAACAAACCAAACATTGAACTTTCATTAAGATGGCTAATACCTGAGGGTATTAGCCTACAACCATTGTAATTATACAAGTGTAATCAAACAATTCAAAATCGAACGATTAAGAGAGTAAAAATTACATGATGTCTTTTATGGATTCGTGTTCAATGCTTGACCTTGGTGGCTGATCTTCTCTTCTAAAATTCGTCTTTAATGAGTATGGTATAAAGAATATGATATTGCACACTGAAAACTCGTTTTTGAGTCTTCTATTTATAGTGTCTAAAAAGACTTGATACGCTGTATCTAGAAAGGTCGATACGGCGTATTTGGCTAGATTCCTTGGAGTGCATGCTACATTTGTAATAAATCATTGATATCATTTCCAATTTACTTGATTTACTGTATCTTCGAATAGTTATCTTCATGGATACGGCGTATTGGTGAAAATTCAACAATCTTCAAATGTCATCTTTTTAGCTCCAAATTATGCGCCTTTTAGCTTATCTTTACAAAATACTCATGAATTACTGCATTTATCAACTTTAAAGCAATTAAATACCAAATAATGCAATAATTATATAAAAGTGGGCAAAATATATGGGATAAATGATATAATAAAGTGACGTTATTTGATGTCATCAACCATCTTCACGATCATAATAATTCTGGATAATTCCTTCGATAATTCTTCATTCTTCGGATGTACCATTAATTGCAATGGTAGTAAAAATACATGAGTTTTAACTATAATATACATTCCCATTTACAATGTGCAAATTTCTTCCAACCGTACCAAAATAGACACAAGACTTAGGAAATATAAACTTTACACTTTAAGCAACTAGCAAATATAAAATAAACTTAATCTAACATGGTAGGCTAAGGTGTAAAGGTGTAACGAAACAAATAATTGGTGTAGTTCCTAAAGGATTGGCTCTACGGGTTGTTCTAGGGGTATCTTACTCTTAAAGTGAGAGTAAACAAAAGGTTTATATGGGGGTTAACAAACCGATGTAGTTAGTTAATAAGCAACATGTAAAGGTGATTTGGGTGTAATCCTAAAATTTACCAATTTAAAGAAATTACTCTATCTAAATCCATAGTACTTATCACTGCGGTCTCGAGTAGATATACCAAGCCAAGTTCTAAAGTCTATGACATCACCGACACACTCATATTTTTGCAGAATTTAGGTAAACATTTGGAAACGGATAGGTTACTCTGGCTGTTATGGGTCCTGTTGGGCTGTGGAGGTGCTGGCCTCGCCAGTACTGCGTCTGACGCTCCTCTGGTATGGTATGCGGGTCTCAGAGTATGGAGTATAGGTAACTCGGGCAGAATCTAATAGCTGTGCAATCCCACTAGCAGCCCATATGGTGAATCTCAGGAAATCCCTAGCCATAACACCAATCACCTCACGCTGCTCAGCTAATGCCCTACAAATCTCGTATATGTCCTCCTTTAATCTATCCATCCTCTATGGCATAGTCCTGGCTGCAGCTGGGGGTGGTGGTGCTGGTAGCTGCTAAGGTGCCTACACGTATACCAGAACAGCCTGGACACCCTCATCAATAACAGGAGCATCCTGAGCCACTCTAGGGGTACCAGCCACAACATCAGACTGCCTCTCTGGTCCCATGGCTACCCAAGCCCATGTATCATCAACCTCTATACAGATTTGTAAACAAATAGCCGTCTCCAGGCCCGGCTAGTAAATAAACTTACTCCTTGAGCATCCATATGCTCCATAAGCATCCTAGCACTCAATCCCTCAGCCATTAAGTCTGGCAATCCCCCAAAATCAAATACCTACACCCTGTGCACCTCCCTCCTGTATATCCTTTTTAATCTTGACTCAAAATCTAAAATATTAGCTTCTTTGTACTATAGTTCCTCGTACCTAAGGTACTGGTTCCTCAGATTATGTGGTGGAAGAGCCATATTTGCAAAATCAAGAACAACACAAAAGTTATAGAATTTTAAACATTCTGTTCTGAGGGTGGATACGGCATATTCATAAATGGATACACCGTAAAAGGATCAATTTGGTCAATACACCGTATAGATGTTAGTCAATATGGCGTATGGGTTTGAAAATTCAGGATCCTATTTAAGTCAATACGCCGTATTCATTTTACTGAATACGTCGTATTGTGGTTTTAAATTTAAGTAAAATTTGGCCAATACGCCGTATCCATGTGAGTGGATACGCCGTATTGCTCTACAATATGAAAACAAAAATGGGGTTCCCTTTTTACCCATTTTGACCCATTTAACAATTCTACCAAACAGCTTATTCTCGTTCAGGGGGGGTAAAGGTGCCCAAATCCTATTGCATAAACATCAAAACCAAATCCTATCCAAACCCTAATCCTAATTCAAAATCACAAATCAAAAATTAAAAAAAAGGTAACAGGATTACCGTATGATTAAGATAAACAAGAGAGTGATTGCGAATCTTAAACTAGAATGATCTCCAGGAATCTTAAGTGGTAAAATCTTTTGTGTGTGTAGAGTGAAAATTTGTGGTAAAACTCAATCCGGCGTATCAGTTGGGTTTTTATACCCAGACTCGATACGCCGTATTGGTATCTGATTAATACGCCGTATTGGCGAGTATCATTGACTTAGTGAACTTTAGTTTAAAGCAGTGGATACGCCGTATAGGTTTTAACCTAATACGCCGTATCCGTCCTTAGAGACCAATTTTCCTAATTTGAAGCAAAGAAAACGTACCTTGGCCTCTACAACATTGTTGTATAAACGCCATCCTTATAATACCTCTTAGGGTTAAACAGAATGCCAAACTGCACATACATTCATAATGAGACAGAATAGCATTCCGTAATAATTCCAAATCACGATTTTTACATTTAAGTTCATGACAAAACTTCCTGTTCTAAAAGTTTTAGTTATTTTATCGTGACTTGATTTAGAAAGTAAATTTGATCCTTGTGTAATTTCATTACCCCCCAAAGACTGTATTATATTCATCTTATTGTCATCATTGACTTTTTTCCTACTTTAAATCATCGGGATGAATAATGTTGAAGGGGAATAGATCATTAAAATACAAAACATTTTGTTCCTCTTCATCATATTCAGACAATGATGTTTCATCATTTAAATCAAATTTATCGATATGTCGAGGGCTTAAAATCGATTCAGCTAATAAGTCTGATTTAGACGTTTAAGCATTATTGTAAATAATGGCTGGAAATTCATTCTCAAAATCTTTAAAGTAGTCTAAATCATCAAAACAACTGATCGCAGGCTCAGATGATGGAAGTGAAGGCAAATTGACTTTTTCATTATCATTTTTTGAATCTGTTTTCAAATCATTGGTAGAAAATGTTTTATTAGATAACGAGTTTTTGTCAAAAATTACCGTGTAATCTTCATCATCGGAATCGTCAAACGAAATTCTAAAGTCAATTTCATCATTAAGAGAACTTACCGTGGGCTCACAAGAAAGTCTTTTTTCAGATGATACCCCATCATTAAAGGCTATAGCTGGGAATTTGGTTTCAATGGATCTGGGGTCATGAATGTCTTCATCACACCAGATCTTACCATACTTAATAGTTTCCCAGTTAAACACTTTCTTATGTTTTTGAACTTTTTCTTCCTCGAGCCTGATGTATTCTTCCATAGTAATGTTCGGATCGTCCATCCTGTAACAATCTTACTAGAAAAACTTGTTAAATAACCAATACGTCGTATTCAGTGAACTGAATACGCCGTATCACACAAACAGAGTAAGCAAACAAGCAGGAATATAAACTACTCTAAATTACACTAATCTAATTTACACTACTCCTAAGGGTTAGATCTAATCTAATGTTAAAAACCAAAACATAAAATAAAAATCAAGATTAATTTTCACTCCCCGGCAACGGCGCCAAAAACTTGATGTGTCGTTGTGTGGTGTTTATTTATGATAGTTCAAGTTTTAAATTTATATTTTGCCGACTTAACCAAAAACAACACTTTAACGGGCAGTGTACCCGGTCGGTGGTAGATTCATGGTAAGTAGGGTGTCGAACACTTGAAGCGAGGTTAAATCTCTCAATTTATTTATATTTTGGTTTATCTAATCTAAGTTAATTCTAATCTAAGTCAAACCTAATCTAATCCTATGTTAGTTCTAATCCTAATTCTAACAGGTAAAAGGGGGTTTTCAGCCTGAGAGTCTGGCACGGTTAATTTGGTGACTATAATCAATTCAAGAAACTTTAACCCACACAAGAAAATTAATAGAAGATAAAAGAGCGGTCGAGCCTTATGATAGAAAACTGTATTAGCCATCATTAATCCGATTAGAAGTTGGTTTGTTTATTCAGTGCAATGATTACTTATCTCGAAGAGGCATATCATTCTTAGACTTAGGCGGGACTTCATCCTAAGACCTAGACACATTAATTATGTCATAATTAAAGAATCCTCATAAAACATCCTTATTACTTGATTATAATCTATCTTAGGGATTAAAGTAATGGTGATCTTGTTAAACCCTAGCTCATAGAGACTTTACCCACTTACTACTTAATGGCAATTTATACTCTAGTAGTCCACTTGTCCAGCTATCTAATAGAATCAGAACATTATTTGTTGAATTATCTAGATTCATCTACTAGTCAACATGTTCAATAAACCAAAGGCAATTTCCGTTAACTAGTTAAGCCAAAAGTGTATCCTTAGCACGATTTTAGAAGGACAATATTTGTGATCCTATGATTCTAGATGTATAAATCACTATATGGAGAGCTATCTTGGCATTTAGATTACTTGGTCCATATCACTAGATCTAGTTGAATGATAGGTTGCCTACAAAAGTACGTAAACAAGTATGAATTGATAAACATAAACAAGCATACAACGATAAATTAAGCAATCGATATATAAACCAAACCAAACATTTAGATCTTCATAATAATGGCTAATACCCAAAGGGTATTAGCCTTCAAACATCATAATTAATACAAGAGTAATTGTTTTAACCAAGGTAAACTATTAGGATTTAAAGACTTCAAGATGATTCTTAGAGTTAATACTGCTCAGGTATACTTTGTACTGTTGGTGATACTATTGAAAATTATGCTAAGTAGTTAGTACTGGTAGTATAAAGTTACTACCGCGAGTTACTACCATTAGTATATATTAGTACTGTTAGTACAAAAGTTAGTACTGCTAGTGTAACTTAGTACTGCTGATGAAGAATGAAGAAAATATTCTAAGTACTTACTACTTCTTGTGCTCAGTTAGTGCTGCTAGTTCAAAAGTTAATGCTGCTAGTTTAAACTGCTGAAAGATTACAACTGCTTGGAAAAGTTTATACTGTCAGATGGATAAAGAGAAGAGAAAGGATTAGAGAACGAGAATACTTACAAAGATAAGTATTGAGTTATTTTTGTAAAAGATATGTATAAGTTATTTGTTTAAAAGATCATGATAACTCAGGAAAGTATTGTAAGCCTTGTAGGATTCCTTGGTGTATAAAAGGAGGTCCTAGGGTATGGAATTCACTGTACCAAAACGAGTCATTGTCATAGCTTCAAGCTTGTAAACCCTAACACTGTCAAAGAGTGTTCATATTAATATATTGAAGCTTATTATTTTGATTGTATTTCTGTGTCTCAAACATACTTTTTCTTTATTCTTCTTAGTGGTATAAACTAGATTCCGCATAGTTTATATCATACTTTCAAAGTTTTAGTCTTAGTACCTTTGGATTTATCCAAGGATACTAAACCTTACATCAAGCTAAGGAGTTTAAGATCTGTTCATTGGGATCAACAAGTGGTATCAGAGCTTGTTGTAAAGCTTTAAATAAGAAGAAACAAACAATATTTACTAGATCTATTTCTCAGTAATAAGATGGAGATAGGAACTACTTCTACAACTCTGACTGCAAGACTTCCTATCCTCAACCCAGGGGAATATGATCTCTGGTTAATGAGGATAGAACAATACTTTCTCATGACTGATTACTCCCTTTGGGAAGTAATTCTGAATGGTAACAAAGTGCTGAAGAGAACTGTTAGAGAAACTGAGCAGGAATATGAACCTACTACTGCAGAAGAAAAGCATGACAGAAGGAATAAGATGAAAGCTAGAGGAACTCTGTTGATGGCACTCCCAAATTAGGATCAACTGAAGTTCCAATCATATAAAGATGCAAAATTGCTCATGGAAGCCATAGAGAAGAGGTATGGAGGAAACAAGGAATCCAAGAAAGTTCAGAAAACTCTACTCAAGCAACAATATGAGAACTTTACAGGATCAAGTTCAGAAACAATGGATCAAACTTTTGATAGGTTGCAAAAACTTATTAGTCAGTTGGAGATTCAAGGCAAAGTTATTACACAAGAGGACATGAACTTAAAACTGTCGAGAAGTCTTCCATCTGAATGGAAGACTCATGATTTGATTTGGAGGAACAAAGAGGAAATAGAAACCATCAGTTTGGACGACTTATATAACAACTTAAAGATATATAAACATGAAATTACATGATCAACAAACACAAGCCAAAATTCTCAAAATGTGGTTTTTGTGTCCTCCAACAGCACTAACAGCTACAGCAACAACAACACAAATGAAGCAGATAACACTACTTATGGAGTTAGTGCTGCTCATACTCAAAGTAATCCTACATCTGGGGATAACCTTAGTGATGCTGTGATTTGTGCTTTCCTAGCTAGTCAGCCCAATTCTCCTCAACTTGCATGAGAGGATCTAGAACAAATTGATCCTGATGACCTAGAAGAAATGGATTTACAATAGGAAATTACCATGCTAACAATTAGAGCTAGGAGAATCATCAAGAGGGCAGACATGAAGTTGGATGTAAATGGTCAAAGAGTTGGATTTGACAGGCATAAAGTGAAGTGATATAATTGTCATAAAAATGGTCACTTTGCAAGAGAATGTAGAGCTCCTAGAAATCAGGAAAACAGAGGAAGAGAGAATAGTAGAAGAACTATGACAGTGGAAACTCTTACTGAAAATGCCTTTTTTGCTCAAGATGGAATTGGAGGGTATGATTGGAGCTACAAAGCTGAAGAAGAGCATCCTACAAACTATGCATTAATGGCATATACATCTTCAGAAAGTTCTTCCAGTTCAGATTCTGAGGTAGATTCTTGTTCTAAATCATGTATAAAAGCTTATGTTACTCTCAAAGAACAATATGATAGTTTGTCTTCAGATTACAAAAAGTCTCAATTTAATTTAGTATCTTATAAAGCAGGTTTAGAATCAGTAGAAGCTAGACTAGCTCACTATAAGAAAAATGAGGCTGTGTTCGAAGAAAGCATTAATGTTTTAAACCTTGAAGTTAAACTAAGAGATAATGCTTTAGTTGAAAACAAAAAGAAATTGGAAAAAGCAGAAAAAGAGAGATGAGTTAAAACTAACATTAGAGAAGTTTCAAAATTCATTTAAATCTTTGAACAATTTGCTGGAAAGTCAAGTATGTGACAAGTTTAAAACATGACTAGGATATAATGCAGCTTCTCCTGCAGTAGAAAGCTTTGTGAATTCATCTGAGATGTTAGAAAATTAGGAGAATAATAAGTCCAAATCAGATAAGGGATATCATGCAGTTCCCCCACCTTATATAGGGAACTTCATTCCCTCCAAACTTGATCTAACATTTACGGATGAAATAGTTGAAAGTGAGAATATGGATGTTATTACTATTGTTACACCTAGTAATGTTAAGAAAGTTAAGTCAAATCACGAGTCTACTGATGTACTCCATCCGTCCCATTTTTATTGTCCACCTTTCCTTTTTGGGATGTCCCAATTTAATTGTCCACTACTAAAAATAGATAAGGAAGTTTGATCAAGTTTACTATATTACCCTTATTTGAAATTATTATTACAAACTTTAAAGAAGACTTTAATTAATTAGCTAAGGGTAAAATTGTCATTCTGCCAAAAAGTAAGAAAGAGAAAGCAATAATAAATGCACTTTTCTTAAACTGTGTGTTTTTTGTCGGGGGACAATAATTTTGGGACGGAGGGAGTAAAAAATAATGCTAATGCAGTAGAACCTAAAACTGTTAGGAAGAACAGCTTTAGACCTCCAGTCATTGAGGATTGGAATTCTGATGATGATAGTGAGGTAGAATTTATACCTAATGTTAAGGATAAAACTGTTAGACCTAGCACTGAAAAGATAAAATTTATTAAGTCTGCTAGGGAAACAGTAGAGAAGGTAGAAACACCTAAACAAAACAAACACTATCCTAGAGGGAACCAAAGAAACTAGAACAATCTTATGTCCCAAAGACTAGGAAGTGACTTTAAAATGATTAATAAAGCTTGTTTTGTTTGTGGTAGTTTTGAGCATCTTCATTATGTGTGTGATAAAAAGGTTATAAGACCAGTGTGGAACAACTCAAGTAGGGTGAATCACAAGAACTTTGCTAATAAAATGACTCACCCTCACCCTAATAGAAGATTTGTTCCACAAGCAGTATTAACCAGGTCTGGCAAAATTAATATTGCTGGTGCAAGTGTTAATACTGCTGTCAGACCAGTTAATATTGCTGGCTCAAAAACAACTGTGAATCATCCTAGACCAATATCAAATGCTTACAAAAAGAGATATTCGCAAGTCACAAGGCCATTTAACAAGTATTCAGCAAACAAAAATAGTATTTTCAATAAAAAGGTTAATACTGTCAAAGTAAAAGATACTACTGCTAGGGATAGAGCAATAGTAAGTGAAAATAAGGAAAAAGTGGGTTAATGCTGTTAAGGCCTCAGCATGCTGGGTTTGGAAAGAAAAAAATAATAGTGCATCAAATACTTTCAAGAAATATTCTTACATTGATGCACAAGGCAGATCCAAGTCTATAATGGCTTGGATCCCCAAAAGAGTCTAATTCTCTTATTTTATGTGCAGGGAAACCCACATCAGAAGGAGTACAAGGAAAAAGGAGTTATTGACAATGGTTGCTCTAGGCACATGACTGGAAACAAATGCTATCTTACTGAATATGAAGATTATGATGGTGGTTTTGTTTCCTTTGGAGATGGTAAAGGTAGAATTTCTGGAAAAGGTAAAATCAAAACAGGAACATTGGATTTTGATAATGTGTACTTTTGTAAGGAGCTTAAGTATAACTTGTTTAGTGTGTCACAAATTTGTGACAAAAAGAATAATGTTCTTTTTACTGACACTAAATGTCTTGTCTTATCTTCTGACTTTAAGCTACTTGATGAAAGTCAAGTCTTGCTGAGAGTTCCAAGAAAGGATAACATTTACAGTGTTGACCTAAAGAGTGTTGTTCCCACTAAAGGTTTAACTTGCCTCTTTGCTAAGGCCACAATTGATGAATCCAATTTATGGCATAGGAGGCTTGGTCACATAAACTTTAAAAACATGAACAAACTTGTGAGGGGAAACCTTGTTAGAGGTTTGCCTTCAAAGATTTTTGAAAATGACCATTCTTGTGTTGCTTGTCAGAAAGGAAAGCAACACAAAGCCTCCTGTAAGGCCAAACTTGTGAACTCAATCAGCAAACCCTTACATATGCTTCATATGGACCTATTTGGTCCTACAAATGTTAAGAGTTTAATGAAAAAGTTTTATTGCCTAGTTGTCACTAATGACTTTAGTAGATTTTCTTGGGTATTCTTTTTGGGCACTAAGGATGAAACTAGTGGGATATTAAACACCTTCATAACTGAAATAGAAAATCAACTAGACTACAAAGTAAAAGTTATCAGAAGTGACAATGGATCTGAGTTCAAAAATAGTATAATGAATCAGTTCTGTGAAATGAAGGGTATTAAGAGGGAGTTCAGTATTGTTAGGACTCCTTAGCAGAATGGTGTTGCTGAGAGGAGGAATAGAACACTGATAGAGGCTGCAAGAACTATGTTAGTTGACTCTAAGTTGCCAACCACCTTTTAGGCTGAAACAGTTAATACTGCTTGCTATGTGCTAAATAGGGCCTTAGTCATTAAGCCTCATACCAAGACACCTTATGAACTTATTCATGGAAGAACCCCATTGATAAACTTCATGAAACCTTTTGGGTATCTTGTTACCATCTTAAATACCAGGGATCATCTAGGAAAGTTTGATGGAAAAGCTGATGAGGGATTTTTTTGTTAGGTACTATGTGGTTAGCAAGGCTATGAGAGTATTTAATAAGAGGACCAGGATAGTTGAAGAGACCTTAAACATTAGATTTCTTGAAAATGCACCTAATGTTGATTCTTTGACAATATCTATGAACTATGTGCCAGTTGTTGTAGGAAATCAAACTAATGGTATTGCAGGAACTAGAGATAATATTGTTGTAGGGCAAGCTGAAAAGAAGACAGAACCTAAACAAGAGTACATCCTGATACCTTTCTGCATAAATGATCCATTAATCTCTTAAGGTCCTAAGGACAGTGAAGAAGATGTTGGAATGAAGCCTACATAAGTGAATAAAAGTGGAGCTTCTGATAAAGGTGAGGAGAATGAATAAGACACAAGAAGTGAGTTTGAAAGGCTACTTCAACAGGAAAAGCAGACTAATAGTACTAATAGTTTTAATACTATTGGTACATCTGTTAGTGCTGCTGGACCATCTTTTACTAATGATGATCCATCATCATCAGTTAATGCTACTAAAGCTTCTAATGCATTTGAGGATCATCTATTTGAATAATTTTCTCCTTTCAAAAATACATTTACTCTTCAAGATGTTCCAAATGTATCTCCAATGTATGATAACACTAGAACTTTTGGTAATGCTAAGGATGATGAAGATGTGGATGCAGATGCTAACCTCGACAACTTGGAAACAACCATGAATGTCAGTCCTATTCCTATAACCAGAATTGACAAGGATCATCCTAAAGACCAGATCATTAGAGACTTAAATTCAACTATTCAAACAAGGAGAATGACCAAGATTTCTGATGAACATGCTATGGTTAGTTACATTAATAAGTAGAGGAGAACAAATCACAAAGATTATCAAAACTGCTTATTTGCATGTTTTCTCTCTCAAAAGGAACCCAAGAAGGTGATTCAAGCTCTAAAAGATCCAAGCTGGATAGAAGTAATGCAAGAGGAGCTTTTACAATTTGAACTACAGAAGGTTTAGACACTAGTTGATCTACCTAATGGCAAGAGGGCCATTGGAACAAAATAGGTATTTAGAAACAAGAAAGATGAGAGAGGAATTATTGTTAGAAATAAGGCAAGATTGGTTACACAAGGTTACACCCAAGAAGAAGGAATTAATTATGATGAGGTTTTTGCTCCTGTTGCTAGGATAGAAGCAATCAGGTTATTTTTAGCCTATGCATCATATATGGGGTTCATTGTGTAGTAGATGGATGTGAAGAGTGCCTTCTTATATGGTACTATTGAAGAGGAGGTATATGTTTGCCAACCTCCTAGTTTTGAAGATCCACATTTCCCTGATAAAGTATATAAGGTAGAAAAAGCTTTGTATGGTCTACATCAAGCTCCTAGAGCCTGGTATGAGACCCTATCTACCTACCTTTTAGAAAATGGATTTAGAAGAGGCACCATTGATAAGAAATTGTTCATCAAGAAGGACAAGAGTGACATCCTGTTAGTGCAAGTATATGTAGATGACATCATCTTTAGGTCTACAAAGAAAAATTTATGTCTTAAGTTTGAATAGATGATGTATAAGAGATTCCAGATGAGTTCTATAGGGGAGCTCACCTTTTTCTTAGGTCTGCAAGTACAACAGAAAGAGGATGGAATCTTTATTAGCCAAGACAAATATGTAGCTGAAATATTGAAGAAGTTTGATTTTGCCACTGTAAAGACAGCAAGCACTCCAATAGAGACTAATAAGGCATTGGTTAAGGATGAAGAAGCTGAAGCTGTAGATGTTCACTTATACAGATTAATGATTGGATCATTGATGTACTTAACAGCTTCTAGGCCTGACATAATGTTTGTTGTTTGTGCTTGTGCAAGGTTCTAAGTTACACCAAAGACTTTACATATTCATGTTGTGAAGAGAACTTTTAGATAATTGAATGGTCAACCTAAATTGGGCCTTTGGTATCCTAGAGATTCACCATTTGACTTGGAAGCTTTTTCTGATAGTGATTATGCTAAAGCTAGCTTAGACAGAAAATCCACAATAGGAGGTTGTCAATTTCTTAGAAGAAGATTAATTTCATGGCAATGCAAGAAGCAGACTATAGTTGCCAACTCTACTACTAAGGCAGAGTATGTTGATGCTGCTAATTGTTGTGGTCAGGTGTTATGGATTCAAAATCAAATGCTTGATTATGGATTCAACTTCATGAACACCAAGATTTACATTGATAATGAAAGCACCATTTGTATTGTGAAGAATCCAGTGTTTCACTCTAAAACTAAGCACATAGAGATTAGGAACCATTTCATCAAAGATTCTTATGAGAAGAAGTTGATTCTTATGAGAAGAAGTTGATTCAAGTGATCAAGATTTACACAAACCACAATGTTGCAGATCTTCTTACAAAGGCTTTTGATGTTAGTAGGTTTAATTTTCTGATTGCTAGCATTGGACTACTTAATCTTTGAAGTATTGTTTGAGGGGAGGATAATTAAGATTGGATGAAAGGGAATGTATCATTAAGCAGAAGTGGGTGAAGGGTCAGGAAATCCCACTAAACCCTAACACACATCCACAACTGTATCACTATATATTCTTGAACCAATCAATATTCTATCATAATCTTGTCCCAAAAAGACCCACAAACCTAGGAAAGCCAAAAGGAACACTTAGATATCTTAGTCTAGTGGACCTATTCATATTGTTGCAGATGAGACTGTCTAGAAGGAGTAGGAAGATAGAATGGAAAGGGCTACCACTACTACTTCCAGCTTAGAAGCAGAGCAGGACAGTGGTAACATCAATAGGACCCAATCTATGGCAACACTTAATGAGCCAAGTCCTTAGGGAACTGGTTCAGATAGTGGTCCCAGGTGGCAAGATACCATATTGGGGGGTACAGAAGCTCAAAGTAGGTTTGAGGCTGCATCTAAACAGTCTAATAATCCACCTCTCTTAAGAGTTAACACACTTGGAAGTGGAGAGGACAGCATGAAACTAATGGAATTGATGGAACATTGTACAACACTGTCTGAATTGGTGAGCTTAAAAGAAAACAGAGATGTGTGATATAAAAACAGATAGAGTGAATTGGTGAGCTTAAAAGAAAAGAGAGATGTGTGATATAAAAACAGATAGAGTGAATTGGTGAGAAAAAGACAAGAGAGATATAGTGAGATTAAAAATAGAAAGAGATCTTGTGAGAATCAATATTGATGATGGAAATGCTTTTTGGAAAGAAATTAGGGTTAATACTGGTGTCTTTAAGTTAATGTTGCTCAACCTAAAAGTTAATACTGCTAAGCTTAAGTTAATATTGTTAGGCTTAATTTCCTGCTGCCCGTATTAGTTTAAGCTGCAAGGCATACACTTACTGCTGTTAGGCATAAGTTAATGCTGCTAGGCATAACTTTATACTGCTAGGTTAGTTAATACTGGTAGGCTTAACTTAATGCTTCCAGTTCAAGTTAATGCTGTTGAGGGTGATTTCATAAATACTTCGATTAATGGTTTCAATCACTCATTCGATCGATTTTACACCTTGATATACTCTCTAATCATAAACCCTAACTCAATTTCATCTTTAATCATCAAAACCCATCACAATGCCGACCCCAAAGTTTGCTGGCACTCACAATTTGGTTGCGTTCTTGGAAAACCCTAAAGAAAGTAATGGGTTTAAGGAAATTATTGATTTTCTAAATGCAAGTTCTGTCCAATATGCGTTAACGGTCAATCCAACCATTTATACATCTTGCATTGAACAGTTCTGGCCAACAGTAAAGGTAAAGACGGTTAATGGAGAACATCAGTTACAAGCCCTAGTTTATAAGAAGACGGTGATCATCATAGAGACAAGTATTAGAATTGATCTTAACTTAGAAGATGCAGGTGGTATTGATTGTTTGCCAACTGCTACTATCTTTGAAGAACTAGAGAGGATGGGGTATGAAAAACCTTCTCCAAAACTTACATTCTATAAAGCTTTCTTTTCTCCACAATGGAAGTTTTTGATTCATACCATTACGCAATGCCTTAGTGCTAAGACCACGGCATGGAACGAATTCAGTAGCACTATGGCCTTTGCAATCATATGCTTGGCCACAAACTAAATATTTAACCTGTCTAAGTATATTTTTGATGCTATGGTAAAGCACTTAGAGGGAGGGGTTAAATTTATGATGTATCCATGATTTGTACAAGTGTCTATTAATCAACAGCTTGGTGATATGTCACATCATAAGAAGACTTATGTTAACCCTTCACACATAAAGAAAATCTTTGCCAACATGAAGAAAGAAAGAAAGGATTTTTCTAGGAGAATAACACCCCTGTTTGCAACAATGATGGTTCAAGCTAATCAAGAAGAGGGTGTAGATTTAGACATTCCTACTGATTCTTAACAGACACCCATTACTACTCAACCATCTACATCTAAACCCCAGAAGAAACAGTCTAAAAGGAAGCAAAGAAAGGACATTGAGGTTTCTTAATCTAGTGCTTCTACAAAACCTATGACTGAAAAGGAGACAAATGAGGAGTTTGTGCCTAAACATTCCTATGATCTATCTCAAAGTGGTGATGCTAAAATGAAACTTATTGAATTGATGAATCTTTGTACCCAGTTACAGTCAAGAGTTCTTGCACTAGAGACTACAAAGTATAATCAAGCTTTGGAGATTGAGAGCTTGAAGAGAAGAGTAAAGTGTTTGGAAAAGAGAAGGAAGTCAAGCACAATAGGGTTCAAGAGATTAAGGAAGGTTAGATCAGCTAGCAGGGTAGAATCCTCTAATGGTACTCAAGAGGATGCATCCAAACAGGGGAGGAAAATTGCTGATCTTGATGCTGATGCAGAAGTGACTCTGGTGGATGAGACTTAAGAGATGGATGATGACAACCTGTTGTTTGATACAGATGTGTTGGAAGAGCAGGAAAAAAGATATTGATGAAAAGGAAGTTAGTGTTGCTGATCTACTTACTACTACTGGTGAAGTCGTTACTACTGCTAATGTTGAAGTTACTACTGCCAATGCTTCAACAACAACTATTGATGAGTTGACTCTGGCTCAGACTCTGATAGAAATCAAAGCAGCTAAACCCAAAGCTATTACATCTTCTATTACAATAACTACAACTACAAGACCCAAGGCTAGAGAGGTTGTAATTCAAGATCCAAGTGAATTCAAAATAATATCATCATCTTTACAAGCATCACAACTTCCACAGGCTAAAGATAAAGGTAAAGGAATAATGGTGGAGCCTGAAGTGCCATTGAAGAAGAAAGATCAAATTGCAATGGATGAAGAAGTTGCTAGAAATCTTAAAGCTTAACTACAAGCTGAATTGGAAAAAGAAGAGAGGATTCAAGACAAAAGGAAGAAGAAGCCAACATAGCTTTACTTGAATCATGGGATAACACACAAGCTATGATGGATGCTGACTTTCAATTGGCTCAACAAATGCAAACAGATTAACAAGAACAGTTGAGTATAAAAGAAAAGTCAAAATTATTTGTAGAACTCTTAGAGAAGAGAAAGAAATACTTTGAAACATTAAGAGCTCAAGAGAAAAGGAGCATGCCACCAAATAAGGCACAAAAGAGAAATACAATGTCTACCTATTTGAAGAACATAGTTGGATATAAACACAATCAACTGAAGAGCAAAAGTTATGATGAGATCTAAGAAATGTTTGATAAAGAGATGAAAAGGGTAAACACTTTTGTAAATATGAATACAGAGTTGGTGAAAGGCAGTAAGACAAAAGCAGAAGGTAGTTCTAAAAGAGCAGGTGATGAGTTAGAACAAGAAAAGGCTAAGAAGCAAAAAGGTGATGATGATCAAGAGGAGGCAGAGATGAAAAGTCATATTAAGATAGTCAAAGATGATGAGGTAGCAATTGATGCTATACCTCTAGCTACTAAGCCTCTAGTGATTGTTGACTACAAGATTGATAAAGATGGAAGGATGTGATACTTTAAATTAATAAGGGCTGATGGAAGCTTAAAAAGGTATTCATCAATGATAAAGATGCTTTAGGGTATTGATAGAGAAGACTTGGAGACCCTCTGGAAGTTGGTTAAAGCTAAACATGAGAATACAAGGCCAGAGGATGACTATGAAAGAGTGTTATGGGGAGATTTGAAAGTTATGTTTGAACCTGACATAAAGAGTGAAGTATGGAGGAGTCTACAGGGATACAAAGTGACTGTTTGGAAGCTGTTTGATAACTGTGGAGTGCACTTTGTAAGGTTTAGAAATCTACATGTCTTTATGTTAGTTGAGAAGAGATATCCCCTCACACCAATAACAATCACAAATATGCTCAACAAGAAACTTCAAGCTGATCATTGGAATGAGATGTGCTATCAACTACTCAAGCTCATGACAAAGCAGGAAAAGGGTCAATGAAGTGTTTGAATGCATCCTCCTGATAGTGATGAAGACTTTTTAATGAAGAAACTTGAAGATTCAGAAGATGAACATCAAGTTTAGGGGAGGATTGTTAGGATTTAAAGACTTCAAGATGATTCTTAGAGTTAATACTGCTCAGGTATACTTTGTACTGTTGGTGATACTAATGAAAATTATGCTAAGTAGTTAGTACTGCTAGAATAAAGTTACAACTGCTAGCATAAAGTTAGTACTGCTAGTGTAACTTAGTACTGCTGATGAAGAATGAAGAAAATATTCTAAGTACTTACTACTGCTTATGCTCAGTTAGTACTGCTAGTTCAAAAGTTAATGCTGTTGGTTTAAACTGCTAAAAGATTACAACTACTTAGAAAAGTTTCTACTGTCAGATGGATAAAGACAAGAGAAAGGATTGGAGAACAAGAATACTTACGAAGATAAGTATTGAATTATTTTTGTAAAAGATATGTATAAGTTATTTGTTTAAAAGATTATGATAACTTAGGAAAGTATTGTAAGCCTTGTAGGACTCCTTGGTGTATAAAAGGAGGTCCTAGGGTATAGAATTCAATGTACCAAAAAACGAGTCATTGTCATAGTTTCAAGGTTGTAAACCCTAACACTGTCAAAGAGTGTTCATATTAATATATTGAATCTTATTATTTTGGTTGTATTTCTGTGTCTCAAACATACTTTTTCTTTATTCTTCTTAGTGGTATAAACTAGATTCTGCATAGTTTATATCATACACTCAAAGTTTCAGTCTTAGTACCTTTGGATTTATCCAAGGATACTAAACCTTACATCAAGCTAAGGAGTTTAAGATATCTTCATTGGGATCAACACTAAATGTTTAGGCTTTGATCTTAAAGGGTATTCAGACTCAGACTATGTTAGATGCAACATCGACAAAAAAAGCACATCAAGTGCCTGTGAACTGCTTGGTGGAAAAATTAGTTTGTTAGAGTGCAAAGAAACAACAGTCATTGGCTATGTCCTCTGTTGAGGTTGAATACGTTGCTGCTGATGGGTGTTATGCAAACGTACTTTAGATTTAAAATTCAACTCAATGACTATGACATTTAGTACAAGATGGTACCTATATTTTGTAACAACACCAATGCAATTACCATATCCAACAACCCTGTTCTTCATTTAAGAACCAAGAACATTGATATCAGATATCACTTCATCAAGGACCATATCATCAAAGGTGATATTCAATTACACTCCATTCCCATTACTTATCAGTTAGTTGATATCTTCACAAAACCTTTGGATGAACCAACATTCACCATACTGAAAGCAGAACTAGGTATGCTGAACACTGATCAATGTCACTGATTAATTGTATTCAGTACGCGTAACTAGATCATGTTCCTGAAACACGACTTCTTGATTGATCTCATGACTCTGAAGAACATATTTTTAGTAACGAAATCCTCTAACTATTTAGTCACTTAATGTCCTAGGTTGGTAACTGAATCACACTAAATAAGGAATAAATATTCCTTAGTTAATTGTCATCCAACTGTCATCGGCCCCATCATCCTCACCAATAACCCACTAGGCATTTAATGATTACTCTTATAAATAATATCTGAAGGGTTTTATATTCCTATACATCGTTTCCACTACCTAAACCAATCCTCACGTCATGCCCGTAAAAGTGCACAACACAGTAACGGCTAAGCAGTAGCCTTGAAAACAAGCGAAAATAACGGGTGTTATGAGTGGTGGCATTAAATGCAAATATTAAATAATTTTAAATTTTATTTTTATACACTTTTGATATCTAAAACCCTTTCAAGTCCACACTATATATACCCCTTCCACAAAAAACACACACATATCCATTAAGCAAATTAAACTCTTGCAAATTTGTCTTCAAAACTAAATATGTATGTGTTCATATTTTTCAAATCCAGTTTTCAAAACAAGTTGATAACTTTTAGATAAAATCTTTCATTTAATCTTTGATCCAAGTTTTTGTATCTTCAAGGACATTAACCAACTGTTGTGTGATAAACAATAATGAATTTTGTTAATCTCCCACGTAAACTTGGGTGAAGATCAAAGATTAAAAGAAACACGCTATCATAAACATCTCATAACAAACAATGGCAACTTCAAAAGCTATTGTTTATGCACCACAGGTTGAGAAAAACCTAATAGTTGAGGTTGTCCCATTTCCAAACAACATTTTTGTTGGAAATTTTAACTACCCAAACAATATGCTTGCATATAAAGAGTTATGCAAATACCTTAAGAACTGTTTCTTGTCCTAGGCCTTTACAAAAACACCATCAATGATATACCAAACTATCTTAGAGAATGTTGGTGTACTGTTGTGGTTGATCTTCCAAAACCACCCACTAATGACTCAGAACCCAGACCCCTCAAAGAGTCAATCATTAGGTTCATAGTGAAGAATGGTAAGACGCCTTTATTTTTTGACTAGTTGACCTTTTGTCAAACCACTAGACTTGATTATAACAATGGTGAATATGTTTCCATGTATCAAGCTAAAGCTATGAAGGCTGAACTTCTAAAGTTGGGTCTTCATAATGAAAGGAATGTAGCTGAAACAGAAAATGTTTTTGTCAATAAGGCCCCTTTATTTACTAAAATTTTGGTAACCATGATTTTCGACACATTGGCTGAATAATCCCGGGGTTTGAACCCACCACCACATAGACTCAAACCAGGTAAAGCCCTCCCTTTTTAGGAGGTTGGCGCGGCCACTTCAAGGTTGTTTTCACCTAACAGGAATTGAACTTGAGACCTCATACATTTTAGAGTGGTTTCCTAATGTTTAGAGGCTCCTAATGACTTTTGTTATTCAGGGCCTCGGTAGAAACAAATCCTCTACTAATTAGTTGAATCCCAGTCAACAGATGATTTTCTACAGTCTTCTTACTGGCACTAAGATTGATATTAAGAAATCATTTTTAATGATTTAGTAACCAGGCTTATTAGCATGCCTAGGAAGAAGTATGTAGCTTATCCTAGGTTTATATCTTGTGTGCTTAAAAATTTACTAGGTTTCGATTACACTCAGGATGAAGCACTTAGGTCCACTCCCTCGGTCCAGTGTAAGATGAACTTTTATCGAAACCCCTATGAAGTCCAACCTATTGAATTGACGGCATACATGCTTGATATAATCAAACATGAATCTTCAGTGTCTCTGAATCCCTCATTTGAAAAAGTAGGGAAGAAGAGAAAGACTTATACTATGACTAACCCTAAACCCAAGTCACATGGCTCGAAGGTTTCAAGAGTACCCCCTAAGGAAAATAAGGTGAAGAAGAAGCCCAAGACTAAAAATACCTCCCTGGTTCAGACCACGCTCGAACTGACCAAAGAGAAAGAGTCATCAGGGGCACTAATACATCACATTAAGTTTCAATGGACCACATGCCTAATCCTCAAGATACAGAGAGAAACACGCAACTCGTTATTACAGGATTGCCTATCATACATCTCGATGAGGGCATTAGCACATCACAACCTTTTCTTAAGGGAAACCCTATTGATCCCTAAGACAAGCAATAAATACCTCGTTGATATGGATTTCCTGCCACGTCTCTTAATGAAGTCATTTGTAAATTAAGCCTTTCCTGGGGGAAAACTAACTGATCCCCCAGACTCAGCGAGATATAAACAACTCGTTGATATGGGATTGCCTTCCACTCTGGCTAGTGATTATTTAGGAGCTGGCTCTAAGATTGATAAAACCCAGTCCACTCCCTTTACGTCAGACCCTGACCCAAAAAGGAAAGACTTCTTCTAAAGTGGAGTTAGATTTTAACTCACCTGCCATTCAGACTTTTGGTGACTTTCAGTTCCTATTGGAGGATTCGGAGGAAAAACTTAAAGGATTTAGTAATGAAGAGATCCTTTATGTTGGGGAAGGCATGAAAACTAATCAACCCTTGGAACTAAAGAAGAGCCGCAACCTACTAAACATCAATTTCCATCACTCGAAAAATCCAAGCCTGAATCACCCAAGCCACCACCTGAAGAACAATAACCTGAATCTTTTGAGAGGCATAAGAAGTCCAGGAAGCACAAGAAAGAAGCCTGATGCATTATTTGAACCCTTTGATTATGAATCTTCATCAAACACACTAGCTTACAAAGATCTTGATGACTATGTGTTTGCTTTTGAGAGTATCTTGGCTAAAACTCTTCAAGGGTTTAATGAGTTTATTTATGCTTAGATAGCTTATGATTTATAGGAAAAGCATGAGGAAGCTACTGCCTCTTATGTTGATTTAAAAGCTGAAACTAAAGGGTTTTATGGTCAAGTGTATAATGCTTAGGACAACACTAATAAATGCATCAACCACTTCATGAAGATCCTTGACAAAATCAAAAAAGATCACTCCCAACAATTCACCACCATCCTTAACAGTCTTAGTACAATTGAAGAAGCATTGATAGAGGATCCGACATTGAATGTTAAGGTTCTTTAGGCCACTGTTGTCTACATTAAGAATTCCTCATACCTCACTAAGCTCAAGACTCACATACAAAAAATTGTTAAAACTTATCAAGAGCTCCACCAACCTGATCACTCTTGCCAACATGCTTAAAGAAGTAAACATTCCTGGTGTTATGCATCTTTTTGAAGATATTTAGACCACTGTCAACACTCAGAGAGCTCATCATGACACCCTAGCTGAATCATACAAATCACTCTCATGGAATTTTGCTCCAAGATTGAGGAGACTCAAACCATCATTCAGTATGACATTATAACTCTCAAAACTAACACCTCTGACATTAAGGCAATAGCCACTAAGATTTTCAAGCCTTTAAAGGTACATTACCCTCTACTCCTTCAGGAAGTGCACTACTAACAGCCACAATCACTGGAGTTCATGCACCTATTGGGGGGAGAATTTGGCTAAAACATAAATGGTTATTTGGAAGGAATCTCCCTCTCAACCTGAGGGGGAGCAGATGCTTATAGAAATAAAAAAAGAACAACCTGAAGAACCCAAAGTAGAAACTAAGGTGCCAGTTTAAGAACCTCAGGTCATTTAGGCTATTCCTATTCAGATAATTACTCCAACTCCTATCACCACAACAACATCAACAAATACTGAAGTTCCTATCCTAGAAGTCTGACCTCCCTCTAAAGTTACTCCTATCACTAAAGCTGGTGGCTTATCGTTCATCACTCTAAGGGCTGACAAAGGAAAAAGTATAGCTACATAGTCTAATCCTTCCCCTTTAAAGCTTGTAAGGGCATCTAGATAGGTTTTTCAGGACACTAATGCACTAGTTTTAATTAACTATCTGATTGATGGAAAGATAGTTCAATTAATTGGTGATAAACTTTAGGCTATTATAGATAAAAAGGAATAAATGAAACAGACTGCTAAAAATGTTGAGTTAAGCAAGCCTAAGATCATTAAGGTTATTGGAGAAGTTGTAAAAGAAGTTGGTGTAAAAATTTTAGGAGGCGAAGACTTCATAAAATATTAGGATGCATACTTAAAAGTCCTTCACAGAGAACATAATAAAAAGCTCATAAAGAAAGAAGAGCTGGAGAGGAAAATACATGACAACTATGTATGGACTGTATACAACAGAAGAAAGTCTGAAAAGATCACTGACATCCACATTCAACCTAGGTCAACACCAGTTACAACAACAGTTTCCAAAGATAATGATATCAAGAACTTTAAATATCACAAGGAGTTCAAGTTTGGTGATTTCAGTCTAAGCAAATGGGATGAGTTGGGTGTCATTACTCCAATAAAAAAAACCAATGTGTAGGTGATTTGACGAATTTTCTCAGCAAGAAATATGTGTTGGTCCCCGTAAATGTGATATATGGTTAATCAAGTTAAATAATCACATTTCATGGCAACAAAGCATTTTGTTTTAAACAACTAAATATAACAATATAAGAACAAGTTTAAAACAACACAAGTAATGTACTTTTCAATGTATAAATTCTTATTAGAATGAATAAAGAATCTATGACATCTTTTGCTTGTGGAATAGCAAAGACGTTGAATGATAATTTGGTGATCTTCTCTCTAACTTAAACTCAAACCAAAGTATAGAGTTTAAGTATAAACTTTGTAACCAACATTGAAGCTAAAGCCTAAGTGGTTCTATAGTTTGATTCGAGGAGTAAATATGCTCTTAAATATGTTTCACATTGATTACAAGAGATACCTATTTACTCCCATACAACATTCCTTTTATACTAAGGAATTAAGGTTTACAACGAGGTTCCCTTGTACACATGTCAAGCATTTGGATGAGTGGTTGAGATCTCATTTAATGCTGTCATGCTTTAAGGTACAATGAAAAGTCCTTTAGAGAAAGTTTTTGTACTTCTTTACCAACTTTAGAAGAAGTCATTCCCAAGATGATATGCTTTATTCATTTTGATATAAAGCATATCTTTTTCCCGCCTTGTAAACTTTCTAGAAGTGAAACATTTTGTTTCAGCTTTTGAGAGGAGATCTACATCGTTCAGATTGGTATTGCCAACCAAGCTTAACTGAAGCTCTTGCTAAGGTTTTGTCTTTAGTTTCTGAGCCGCCACATAAACTAAAGTGAAAATACTTCTTAATCTTCTAAGTAAGTGAAGAGATGAAGTTGAACTATCTTTAACTAGATTTTAACTTAGGTTATTGTATGTTTAAATCTTCTAAAAGACTGAAGGGCACTGAACTGACCTAACAATCGCTCCCTATTTGAATATACAAATAGTATAAGTTTAAATCATGAGTAAGTTATCAAGTAAGTTATCAAGTAACTTATTCTTACAAACTGATAAAATAAAGAACAACATAAACTGATAAACATCGACAGAAACTTTCATTACATTACATTACATTACAAAAGATAAGTACATATAAAATTTTATATTCAATCACTGCCTCAGTTGTTCATTTAGCCTCATTTGCTTGAGAGGATTCAGGTTCCTTTTGTCAACTTCAGCGACCAAGAAGGAACTGAAGGTCTTAGCAAGATCATCCATTACAGTCCCTTGATGAAATATGAAGAATATATCTTGTACATGATACAACATATCATTGTTTATTTCTTCAAAATCTTCAATGTTGATAAAAGCTTGTCTTTGATTGGAATTGAAGAGAATAATCCCCAGATTGGTTCATTAAGAATTGTCCTAGCTTGAAAGTTACCACACTAGATAGAATTCGTATACCTCTTGGTAGACTTGAAGTAGCCACGTAGGTCACCAACATGCTTTCTTTTCTTCTTAGCAAGAAGGTTCAGTTTGATGATAGGATCTTGTTCTTTCAGTGGTTTACTATGATCCAGTTCCAACTCTTGTTCATTTTTGTGGAGGGCATTAAGCTTTTGCCTTATTTGAGTGTATATGGTAGTCCAACAAGCTCTAGTCCTCTTAGGACAAGCATCTATTACCTCTTTCCATTCACCAAGGTGTAAGTCACTAATCTTAAAGTTTTGGATGATTTCCTCAAAACCTCATCTTTATACACCTTTAGGTTTATAGGACCCTTTCCTCTTATAAGCACATCACATTTGGTGATTTTACCCTAAGCCCTTCTATTCAGCATCTTAAGGTAGTATTTTTCATACTTTACCTTATATTTATACACCTTATCGACTACATCCTGACCAACTATAACACCCTGTGTTTTCAAGTCATTAACGACGTCGATAAATGCACTATTTATTTTTAGCATTGTACGCGTTTGCTTGTAATTTCATGAATTAAGTTTAAATCGCGTAAGCTAAAAATTAGCGTTCAATGTAAACGGGCATCAAACAATTAAATGTGTACATCAAGCAAGGGTTATATAATTATTTTGAGGATAATTATTAACTTTGTTCATTTATTTTTATCGGATACGTAAAGTGTATACGTTTCGCGATAAATTACGTTTAGGCACTCCCGGAACCACAAAAACTTTTCTACGCTTCAACAAATACCCACTTTTATACCCAATACATAAAATTTACTCAAAATATATCATCTACATCATATATATGCCGAAATTCTTGCATTATACACAAGTATTATATCAAACTCATCCATTTGGTCTTATATGCACCATACTTCATCATGTCTACACCATACTCATTATGGCACACCATACTCATTATGGCACACCATACCTAGCTTACCTTGGACCATGCTTTGACTCCTAGACCATACCTTGCACCATACTTGCAATCTATACATAAGAGTTATAATACTTACATGTTTACAACACTTAGCAAAAAGCAAAATCACCTCCTTTTCCTCTCTATATTGCCACGGCAAGAATCAAGCACCAAACCAAATCCATAGCAATTTTTATACAACCCATACACTTCTATATACACCTATTCTAAGACATACTAAGGCATTTGCAAGCATTGAATCACCATTTCCAAGTATTTCTCAAGTAAAAGAAAGTTAGGGTTTCTATTATGGAAAGCTAGGGTTACTTAAGTGCAAGCTTGGTTTTGTGGCTAAACAAGGGTTTAGTACTAGCATCATCATCATCATCATACCTCATAAGGTCTATTTAAACTCTTTATGTTTTTATAATTTTCATTTTTATGCACATGATTATTGTATTTAGCTTAAATCACCATTTAGGTTTTATTCATGAAAATGAAGTTTATATTTGAAATGATCATTTTACACACTTATATATATATTGTGTGATTACTTACATCATGTTAAAAAGGATGAGAAAATGTTGTATCATATGGTTTTGGTGTAAACATGATTATGGATTAATTAGGGTTTTCATAACTTCATAATATGTTTCAACTTAAAGAAATACATAAGACATGTTAATATTGATTATGGACTTTTAATCATGTTAATAGAACACTAAAATAAGGTCATATGGAAAGAAATACACTTGTACCCAATTGGTTATGTATAAAAATGATTAATGACAAAACTAGTAAATTAGAGATTTCTTAAGTAAAGTTATAATTTTAAGTATTATCATGGATTAGTTAACCTTGGTAACTTGGACACATAAGGACTATTATGGACAAGTAAGTGATAATATAAGGATGATATATAATATACAAGATATATGAGACTTGTGGTAAAATACAAAAGTGGTAAAGTATAAAGAAAAGATCAAAAATGGACTTAACAAACAAGCATAAACATTCTGTCCCAAATCCGAATTTTTACATACTCATTTTATATTTTTATAAGATAATACATTTCTCGACGATTCCGAAAAAGTAAGAAACTTGTCAAACGGATTAATAACGAAAAAGTTACGTTAAAAACAAGTTATACGTTAATAAACGAAGTCGTAAATAAATTTTTATAAAAACATTTTTATAAAAATTTATAAAATTTATAAACAGCAAGGGTTGATAATTTTAACAAATAATACACATTTTTAGGATTCCAAAATGATAAGAATCGTAATTTTTCAATTAATAACGAACGAGTTATGAATTTCGCGAGTTTACGACAATTAATAATTTTATAAAACTATTTTTATAAAAGTTACTATTCATGACAGAAAGTTAATATTTTGTTTTAATGACTCATAAAAATATAGAACTTTCAATAGGAGTACATCCTCGAAAGGAATCGTCTAATACGGAGATATAACGATTAAAATACGAATTTTCGGGTTTTTACGACGACGAATTCGATTTTTTATAAACTCACGTCTGATTAGGTGAACAGGTAAAAGTTTACTGTTCAACCAGTAGGTCCGAATTTAGAAAATTTAATTTATGGATAACTCGTCTTGATTCGATAAAGTATGGGCCATAAGAAACGCGAGAATCGGGTTTAGAACGCGAAAGTTACGCCAATTTTGCTAAAACGATAATTATAAACGTTTTAACTTCTTAAACCCAATTTTACCAAAACCATTAGTTGGTGATTGAGCTATATAGAATATTATGTGGTTATCAAAGTACTATATTACTAGGGAATTTCATAATGAGGCCTCTTCGGATGGCGTATTGACGAGTTGTTGGATTTACGATTTAAAGTGTCCTAACTCCTCGTACGTCATGTCATGACTCTTTATTATGATAGGCGCCGAACGATTGTACGATATAATCTATAGGATTACATTCAATGTTATCAATTATTAATGTAATTCGGTACTTTATACGACCTTGGATAATTTAGGTTGCTTCGATCTTTTACGTGACGCATTATCTGCAATATTTGGTTTATCAGAACTCGAGGTTGAGTTCTTGGCCCCACGTTTTCATGCCTTTTGTTTTACAATAGTTTTTGGGGTGAAAAACATGCAATGTTTTACTATGGGGACACATGTGGTTTAAGTTTTATATTATGATTACATGTTGCACTAAGTAGCGATACACCCAGTCTGAGCCCATTTTCATGAATGTTAATTACTTGATCGCGCGAATGTTATGTATTAGATCTATTGGGTTTGACAACCCGTTCGGGTGATTAGCTTTCACCAGTGAAATTCGAAAGTCTTATACCATGTTCGAATATTGGATGTTGCGGTTTAGAACAACACCTACGGGCAACGCCATTTAATTTGGCATCAAATACATTCATGCTTCAGTGTCATGTGCTTAGAGCAACAGTAATTACATTTTATATGATTTATGCATCTGGTTGCATTATCAAACAATTGGGGAAATCTGTGGTTCCTACAATATTTGTTTTATCAAACCTATGAAATTCCTCCAACTATATTGTTGACGTTTTTAAGCATTGTTTTTCAGGGGATTCATAATAAGCAACAAGGTGCGATGGATACTTTGGTGGTTTTGATTATGGATGTCTTGCATTAAAGATTTTTGTCGCATTTCATTTTGTTATCATGTTATGGAGCCTGAAAATCTTTGTATTTGATTAATAGTGATCCAGTTAAGCTCGAGGCTTATGTAACAATTGACTTTGTTAATCCTAATGTATCGTTTTCAAAAGACTTTTAGTGTTATATATATATCTTGTTTTGTTAGTTCTATGAAGTAACACGCCCCAGACCCATATTCCGTTGCGACCCAATTTGGGGGTGTTACACCAACAATATCAATCAAGGACTTTTTACCTTTCTTGATTTCAGACCTGGCCACATCAGCTTTGACAGCCTGTTCAATACCCTTTTGGTTCTTTATTTCTTCCTCAATCATTTGATACTTTTCACCTTTCCTAGTGATGTAGGTGAATTTAGTGAGTGGCTTTGACTTAGAAGATTCTTCCAAAGTGCATGTTCGGTCTGATTTCATGATGAGTCTAGTTTCCTGTTTTTTCTTCAGCTATATTCTTCATTAAACATGGCTTTCTTTCCTTTTGTCTCTTAATTTTACTCCCCCCAGTTTGAGGGTGTGGTTTTGGTAGGACTTCTAAGAAATGGTTGATTGGAATATAGAGTTGTTGGAGATGATGATTGTTGTTGTGATTTGGATGGTTGGTTGTTTTTTCAGGTTGATATTAGTAGCATCCTTTTCTTGTCTTCTTTGTAATGGCTGAGTGATGGTGGGTTGCTTTAGGTTCTTCCCCCCCCCCCCCCCTAGTAGGGTGAGTGCTAGCTTGGCTTGCTGAAGGAAACACTTCGTTCTATAGTAGCTTTCATATGATGCTGAATATTCAAACTGCTTTTGCTTTATTGTCCATTGTTGCAGGAACTTTATCTAGCAGACTTAGAAGAGAATCCAACACATTAATTTTGTGAGCTGAGCATTGATTGGAGATGCTTACCCAGGTAAAGCAAGTAATCCACCTAGAAGTTCCAGCATAAAATCTTCCAAGGATGCCACTTTGTTGGTGAGAGCTGAGATAGAGGTTTGAAATTCTTCCATCTTGTCAAGAAGTGCTTTTAGGTCCCCTGGAACTTCAATTTCTAACTTCTTTATATACTGCTTTAAATCTCCCATTGCCCTATTTATTTCATTAACTTTGGATGAGAGCTCTTTCAACTCAGTTGGGATGGAAGCACTAAAAATCATGATCTGTAAAAAGCTTAGTAAGTTTAGGTTTTAGGGAATTTACCATAAGCTCTATGATATGTTGAACATTTGGATATGAAGGTTGTGTATTTAATAAGCCAGCTTCAGCATCAGCAACAACCTTTTATTTCTCCAATTTGAATTTTTTAGACTAAAGAAGGAGCACCTGGTTGGTCAGCTCTTGAATCTTGATGGATATTGGAGATGGAGGTGGTTTTAGAACTAAGGCATCTTCAATTTTAGTCTGAACTTCTACTTGTATGCCAGACTCATATTCACTTAAGATCTGAATAGATTGATCTTCTTTAGGTGAGTCTAAGTCCATGGCTGCAACACTTATGTTTTTCACCAGCTTTGTCAAGTAGCCCATTTGGTTCTTTACATTTCTTATCAGTTCTTTTGATCAACTCTTTTGAATCAGTTCCAAATAAGTTCTTAGTGGTAGATTTCCTTTTCAATTTTTGGGTCTGGTTTGGACAGTCTAACCCATCTCCAACAGATTCGGTTTTGTCAACAAGAACACTTGGGTTAGTTCCTTCAATAAATTAATCAAATGAATAGTTTACGGTTCCTTTATCAGTACCTTGTTTTGGAGGCTAAGAATCATTAGGATCATATTTTTCAAGAACAGCTTCAGCTTTAAGATCTGATGAAGCATCATGTCGTAATGCAGACTCAGAGTGACAATAGTAGTATATGTAAATAAAACAGGGGTTTAGTTATAGTGCTTGAAACTACAATATAAGCTGAGGGTAGGCTCTTCATTTTCCAGTGACCCTAAAGTGGTTGGTCTCACTGTGTTGCTTGTAAGGCATCTTTATTCAGTTTAGTGACCACAGGTGTGGAAACTGAAGGCTGGTTTTGGTTCTTATCCTTAGCCGTTACAGACTTTTTTTTCTTCTTAGATTGGCCTTTTGGTGCTACAGTGTCTTCTTTTGGGAGAGGCCCAATCAATGTTGCCTCATACTTAGAAGCAGGATGGCTCTACATTAGTATTGTGATGCTTTTCTTGTGTCTAGTCTTAGCTCAAGGCTTTGTGCCTTCAAGTCCCAACTCTCTAGTTTGAAGAATGGTTTTTGGAGCTTTAAATCCCACTGGCTCATCAGCTATGCAGATAACACATCCAACATGTGAGATGTGAAGGGAGGTCTTTCAGGTTAGTCTTTCTTTAGTGCTAATTGTTGCCACTGAAGGTTGGAGTAGGGATAGGTGATGCTTCATTATTTTCATGAGTTTCTTACATTTTGTGCTCCATCAGCAAAGAAATAAACCTAAAGTATGGTATAATTTGTTCACTATGTTTCCTTTGTAGTTTTGAAAGAAGGTCATCCCAGATTAGTTTTTCAAAATCAATGTTCACCCAATTTGCCAAACAATAAAGAATTATTGCATCTTTATTGTAAATTTTATCATACCCTCCAGTCTTGCCCCCTAAACATTGAATGATCTGGGCCATAAGCAACTGCCACTTAGGTGGAAGACAACTCTTTTTGAGAGTGCCAATTGCTTCTATTAGTCCACTATACCCAATCTCTGGGAAAAATTGTTTGACCATAGACTGGGTAGGTAGATCAACATATTCTCTTGAGTAAGAGAGATAGTTTCCACAAATTGCATTTCCTAAAAAGTATTAAGGCTAACTTATCCTGTTAGTGTTACCAGAGTGGGAGTGAGAACCAAACCTTTTTGGTTTTTAGGTTTACTTTGGTAATGTACCAGAACTCAACAAGATATTCCTTGTATTGATGGGAAGGGATTTTGCTGAATGTTTTGTGAAGGCAACACTTTAAGATAAAGTCAGACACACATTTGAAGTAATCCAAATTGTTGTGTTCAGTGTAAAGAGTGGCTACTTCATTATTAGGTCTGGTGTTGGTTAAGTCAAGACTGTAATCAACTTGTGGTGCAGGATCATATGGGATGGGTGTTCCTCGTGATTCAGGTTGTTTCTTGTTGTTGTAGTGCTTGTGGTGGTTGCTGTTGTCCGGTTTTGTCGTTCTGCCATTTTTTATAAGAGTATGTATTTTTGATTAAGTTGTGTATGTTTTGTAGGTTTTATGAGATTAGAGGATTTATTATTTGTAAATTGTATGTTTAAGTGATTGTGTTATGTAATGTTGTGATGTTTATATGATTTGTGATTTGTGATTGTTTTGAAACTTCTAAGTTGTTTAACTGTGAAAATTGGCAAGTTATAGAGATTTGTAAAATAGTTTTTTAGGCTTTGTTTTGACACTGTTTTTTATGTGCTATACATAGCATTTTATGTGTGTTATACAAAAAACTTTTTTCTAACACCTTGAACGGTGTGAAATGCAGTCTTTTCACTATAATATGTGGTGAGGTAATCTGAACGTTTGGATATTCTTTTTAATAAATTTATAATCATATAAATAAATTTGTGAGAAGAATTTACTTCAAATTTATGATCTTTCTAAAGTTATCTTTTACTTTGAAAGTTGACCTTGATTAAGTTTTTGAAACTACTAAACTAGGTTCTGGTTTGGTGATATGTTATACTAAACTGAAGGTAGAAAGACTTAAAACTGAACTAAAGGAATAAAATCAATTTTGTTCAGTTTTGACACTTGTGCTGAACCTCTTCAGTTTTCATTTGATAATTTATTTAAAGGTTTAGGTTTTGAGCCATCAATGTTCAGCATACCTAGTTCAACTATCAATCTTTTGAAAGTTGGTTCCTCTAGAGGCTTGTTGAAGATATCAGAAAGTTGATATTGAGTGGGAATGAAATGTAATTCAATGTCCCCTTTCATGATATGATATATGATAAAGTGATATCTGATATCAATATGTTTTGTTCTTGTTGTGCTGAAATGGTATGTTTGTGATTGCATTAGCATTTGTGTTATCACAATATTGGTGCCTTCTCATATACAATTGTCATAGTTACTAAGCTGATCTTCATTCAAAAGTATTTGGCAACAAAAATCCATAGCTATCTACATTTTTAGCTTCATCTGAAGAACAATAAACACAAATTGATGTTTTCAGCACTCCTGCTCACAGTTGGCATATCCTAGCAACTGAACTGCGCCTGAGGTTTTGTTCTTCCTTTCCATGTTGCATCTATGCTAGTCAGAGTGATGATGTTCCTTTATAGTCAAAAACTAAACATTTAGGATACCAAAGACCAAGACTGGGAGTACCTTTTAGGTATCTGAAAATTCTCTTTACAGCAATAAGGTGAGATTCCTTAGAATTTGCTTGATATATTGCATAGATTCAAGTAGAGAATTAAATGTCAGGTATGCTTGCAGTTAAGTACATTAGTGATCCAATCATACCTCTGTATTGAATCACATTTATAGCTTTGCCATTGAGATCAGGTCCTTAGTATTTGGGCTGTGGGTGTGATGTATTTCGGTAACATTGGAGTTTTATTGATTGCAACATTAATGTCATATTTCTTCAGCAAATCTTTGACATATTTTCTTGGTTAATGAAAATTCCTTTTTTTGGATTGTTTAATCTGAAATCCAAGGAAATAGGTGAGGACATCCATCATGCTCATCTGATACTTTTGAGTCATAATAGCAAATTGTTTGCAAAGTTTTGTGCCTGTAGACCCAAAGATGATATCATCAACATAAATCTGAACCAAAATAACATCAGTTTTAGTTTTGTAGACAAATAGTGTGTTATCTATCTTTCCTCTTACAAACTTATGTTCAATGAGAAAGGTTGTGAGAGTTTCATACATGCTCTTGGAGCCTGCCTTATGTCGATTAAGGGGGGGACTTTGTCCGCGTTTGTAATCATGATTTGGAAAATATCTCACAACTCTTAAAAACTTAGAGGTTGTTAACATAAACTTCTTCTTTTAGATTTCCATTTTCTATTGCACTTTTGACTTCCATTTGATAAATATTAAATTCATGTATGTTTCATGGGAAGAAAAGATCTATTTGCTTCAAGTCTTGCAACTTGGAGCAATTGTTATGATCATAGTATGAGCTTCTTCTTGACTGTAGCCTTGATCTTCATGCATTTGCCTTCTATTTTATATGGTAATGCCTGAGTTCATCCCTTTTATTTCTTAAAAATCATAGATCCATTATGATTTTTGTATAAGTGGAGGTACAAGTGTCAGACTTTGTTTCTAGCAAATTGATTTAGTTCCTCTTGCATGGCATCAACCGATCTGGGATGCTTAAGTGCTTCAGAGACCTTTTTAGGTTCTTATTCAGAGAGAAAATCTACAAGTAGACATTCATGAGCTGAAGCAGCACTTAGTTCCTTAGCCATTGCCCTTATGAACATTTCAGCTCCTGGATTACCCACACTGTTAACCATTTATATGTTTGTCTCTAGACCCTATCTGTCTTAAGAGTTGGATGAAGTGGCTAAGGTATGGGTGTTAGTGGGATTTTAGATTGACTTTTCTGAAATTTGTTATGATTGTGGAGAAATCTCGAGTTGATGAGAATGGTGTTTTTTGTGACATAAACTTCTTCTGTATTTATGAGGTTTTCAATGTTTTTTTTATTTTTGATGTGTTTGAGTGTTTATATTGATCATCATTTAACGGTTTATCATTTGAATCACAGTTGATAGATTGATAATTTTGATCAAAGGATAATAAACAACTTCAGGTGACAATTTAGTTCCAGGTCTATCGTAGGGTTCTATAAACGGAACAACATTCTCTCAACTTGGATATCGTTAGATGGTTCAAAGTGATGAAGATATTCATCAGGTGGGTAACTTTCTGATTCAGCAATTGTAATATTATTAACTGAAGGTTTTGAGAATTTGATAGCTTTAGTGCTTTCATCAAATGTGATGTGGAAAGTTTCTTCAATTTGTTGTCTTCTTGTATTGAAGACCTTGAAGACTTTGGATATAAGTGAGTACCCAAGAAAGTAACAATCATTAGCTTTTTTATCAAACTTTCTTACATGATCTTTATGATTATGGATGTAAACTGGACATCTAAAGACATGAAGGAAACTGATATTTAGAAGTCTCCTACGATAAGGGGATTTTCATAAATAGTTTTTGCGAGAATGTCTTTCAACAATTTGGTCCGATTTTGAGCGGTAACATGCCAATGGTTCAGCTTATAGTCCATTATTGCTTTGAAAAGAAGATCTTGGAAGCATTGTTCTTGCAGCTTCTTTGAGGGTTTATTTTCTTCTTTTAGCACATCATTATGTTTAGGTGTTTGTAAAGATAGGAGACATTTTAGAGTTTTATCTTTCATATTGAAGTTGACAAGAATTGTATTCTGATATCAGTGACCCATTGTCAGTTATAAGCTGTTTTACATAATGTCATTTTGAATTTTCAACTCTTTTGATGAATGACATCATAGTTTTAAGTGTGATGTGACGTTTCACTTTTCAAGAGTATTCACAGTGTACTTGTAGTGTCATCAGCTAATGGACTAGGGTAAATATTTTTCATGGTATAGACCTTAGAGTTACAGGTCCATTGATTCCATGTGAAGGAAGATGAAGAAATTTCTTGATTGATGTTGTTTGTTTTCTTTGAAACGGCTCTTGTGATGTTTTTCACCTTTTCACATAATGGAACATGAGTTTGTCTTTCGAGTAAACAAGAGAGGAGCACTAATAAACTAGATTTTGTTTTGGACAGTTGGTTTATTGTTTTGTTTGAAGTTTAGAATGTAGAGCCTTTTGTGCCAAGCACAATTTAGGCTTTCAAATGCGTTAGCAAAGAAAAAAAATTATTGTGCTAAAGATGGTCATGTCATAGATCATAGACATCTCATCTTTTTTCTCATCAAATGAACAATGTATTTAGCCATCTACAAGTTAACTTATGTAATTAGATTGTACTTTAGACCATTTACAAATGCCACTTTAATGAAACTATACCATTACATTTAATAGAACCATATCATTCGGTGGTATTTAGAGATTGGTGCATGTAGAGTCATCTCCAAATACCACCTTAGGGCCTTGTTGTTCTACATATTTGTTCATGTAGCTTTTGACACCAGTCATATGCCTTGAGCATCCACTGTCCAGTTACCAGATGGGCTTCCTAATGTCACACTGCAGAAATAAGTTAAATGGTCGTTTTTTTAGTGAACCCACCTTCATGGTGGGGTCTTAGATCTATTTGGTATTTGATGATCAGCTTTCTTAGCTTGAGTGCTTACCTCTTTCTTAACCACTCAATGTCATTATGATTGGTTATAGTGTGAAATGTGCTTCTACAAGTTTAACAACTATTTGTGACGAACTGAGGGTTTCTTGTTTGGATACCTCTTCTGAGAGAGATGATTCGATTATGACCCCTTATGGCATGATCATAACTTCCACAAAGCTCACATATGGGATAGTTGTAACAATTATCATATTGATGATCATTAAACCCATAGTGTTTGCATGGTGGGTTCTGTGATCAGTTCTCTCACATTTTTTACAAAACAAAACTTTGTAGCAGTTTTCTAAAAGATAATTACTCATCCCACAAAGTTTACAACCTTATTTAAATTGTGTTTTGTATGTTGTTTGAAGTGAGTTTTGAGGAACTTGTTGAGGTTTGTTATTTTTGGTGTAAAATGGTTGATTTTTGTTGATTTTTAGTTTTAGATTATTCAGTTCTTTTATTACCACAGACATAGGAATGTCATCTTTAGTCTTTATTATCTTTAGTTTACAAGTAGGAGCTAAGTTCCTTTTGGAAGCTGAAACATTTTTATTTCCTTTAGCAAGAGTTGAGAAATTATTTATTTCATTTTTGACAGCATCTTTTGATGTTTTAGCTTTTCTAGTGGAGCAAGACTTCAAAATTGATTTGATGGTCTTAGGACCAGGTTGAGATTCAGTTTGTGGTTCAGCACCAGAAAGCTTCTCCATTGGATTAAGTGAGGTGCTACAAACTGAAGTTGATTCTTTAGCTGAATAATAATCATGTGACTGAAGAAGTCACATGACATGTATTTGTGATTCAGATGGAAGTTTTCTTCCAATGTCATTGGATTTGGAAAATTGTAATCCTTCAGCTTCTGTTAGACATGGTCTTTTCATCATTGTGTTTTAGACCAGTACCTCATATTGAGTATGATTTGACAAAGCTAGTCTTTTTTTCCATAAGTAGAAGAGTCTTTTGTTGTGTTGATCAACTCCTAAGATCATTCTCTTTTGATTAGGAATTTATTCAACTAATACACTATTTAACTTGTATACGTACGTTAAGCAAGTTTTAGTGATTTCTGTTTGCTCTTTCAGTTCTTTCCTCAATGCTTTGTTTCTATTTGTGAATCTCAGTGTGTTCATGCTGATTAGCAAGAAAATCCTGTTTTGCCTGGTTTAGTTCTACAATTTTTCTTTGCATGTATTAAGATTTGAAAAATTTTATCATCTTATTATTTTCTTTGTTCTCAACAAAATTAATATCTCTACACATATACCAATTAGGGGGGCAGCACGGTCTAAAGGACCGGACTGGACCGGCCCGACCTTGGACCGAGACCGAAAGTACCCAAAACGCCGGACCGAGGACCGAACCGAAATGGTACGGTCCGGTCCGAGTCGGTCCGGTCGATGGGTTTTTTACGGTCGTTGGTCGATCTTCGGTCCGGTCGGTTTCCTACACGGATTAAATCTGGGGTTTTTGGTCGGACCGGACCGAGGACCGAATTGGTCCAAAACACCGGACCGCCAATCCGACAGAAATACCTTGGTGGTTTACGGTCGGTCGGTTTGGTCGGTGCGGTGTACGGTCTGGATATGCTACCCCTCCTTATATATAATTAAGAAAGTATTTTCTTTTTATCATTATCTTTCATTTCAATAAGAGTGTGTACCTTTCTCATGGAGATCTTAACCCATTCACCATTTCTGGCACTTTCTTTTCCAACGAGATCACTTTCATCATCAGCAAGTGCCATCAGAACCTTTACCTCAACCATATCATTGGCATCTGATAGCACTTCTTCTTCATCTCATTCATATGCTTCAGCAACCAGACCTTGGTTTCTAAACTTGAGTGGTTTTAGATGTGGATGCACCACAATGAGGAGGTCAGTTGGCCTTTAAACTTTCTGTGTATTTGCTTCAAAGTCTTTAGTAGGTCTTAGTTCAGGTTTGTGTTGCTAAGATAAAGTGATGAATTTTGGTTGGGGTTTGTTTTGGATGGGTGATGAATACGAAGGAACTGAAGTTTTTAAGAAACAATCTCTTGTAAATGTCTAATTCTACCACACTTGAATCACTCAGTTGCCTCTACACCACTGAGTCTTTGAGTGCCCTTTTTGAAGAACCTTTTAGATTTGGCTAAAAGAGCTCTTTCATGACATTCCAATTCTAGGTCATTCATGTATTCTTGACTGCTTCTTGTGTCCTCTTCATCATCAGGATTATCTTGAAAGTCTTGGACAATAGATAGTTGAAAAGGAAAGCAGTAGACAAGGTGTGGCTCCGACAAGGATTCTTCTTTCCGTTTTATATATACCGGTCAATTAGTTTTCTTTATATTTAAGTGCCAGATAGAGAAGCAAGCTCAGAATCCCTAACATGGTTAGCATTTCTGAGACTTTGACAGAAACTTAGCCACTTCTTTGGTAACCCAATGATGAAACCAGTATTTATTTCCACTTTGAAAGGTTTGATACCATATTTTTACTAGTTCATTCATTCAAAGCCTTTGCTATCTAGGTGAAAGTCTCCAATACTTGACAAGGGATAGTGAAACTCCTGGGGTCTTTTTCTTTTAATGGCAATTTGTTGAGCAAGACAGCTGAGCACCTTTCGTTCGTTGTCTCCGTACAAGATTCTTAGAGTCTGGATTTATTTGTCAGTAAAATCTTCAGATATTTAGCGTATTTTGGTATTTGCACTAGGGCTTCAATAAACAGAGTATTAATATTGAGTTGTTTCAGATTCTCTAAAAATATTTGTTACAGTGCTTCTTCTTTTTCTTTTATCACTCGATTTGGGAAAGGAACAGATGACTGTTGTGGTTTTACCAATGGTTGAGTAGTATTTTTAGGGATACTCAAAGATTTATTTTCCACACCATCATCATGCAGTTTTTCATGCACATCTTGTTCAAATCTTGGAGGTTCGTTCTTGTTGATTCCAGTTTCTTTAATTTCTTTACTAGTGTTCATCTTTCCTCCCCTAGTTGTCACTCCTTTGACTTCATTTTTTGGAATCAAAACATTACCCATAACCTTTGACAATTCGTTTACCTCGATTTCCAGCTCACTCAATAAGTTGCTTCGTTTTTTTAATAAAAGCTCGTTGGTGGTTCTAAATTCTTTAATGAATATTTCCATCTCCTCATGTTCACGTTTACCTTCATCGATGAATTTAGCCAATATTTCTTCCACAGTTAACCTCCTTGTAGGGTAATTGAACGGGTAAGGATGCACCCCAAAAACGGTACCTGAAAAAAAGACATAATTCAAAGTAAAACTATTCTAGAAAACTAAACTAGAAAGCTAACTATAATTGATGTTGTATTAGACAATCGACACGGCGTATTCAGTAAATTGGATACGCCATATCGATGTTTGATGTTGAATACGTTGTATTCACAGAAATGGATACGCCGTATTTAATAAATAACGACAAAAAAACAAAACTAAATGTATACTAAAAATACCAATAAAAACAAGAAACTAAACAATCACACTCCCCGCCAGCGGCGCCAAAAACTTGATGTGTTGTCGTGTAGGGTTATTTTTAGTATCAAGTTTTAATATTTATTTTATGTCGACTATACCTAAAAACAACACTCTAACGGGCAGTGTACCTGGTCAAATGTAGCTTCGTTGGTAAGTAAGGTGTCGATCACTAAGAGTGAATGTTAACTCTTAATTCTACTAGTATTTTATTATCTAGGTTTAGTATTAATTTACCTAAATTATTAATCTAATTAAACCTAAACTAACGCACAGAGGGGTTTTCAGCCTAAGAGACTGGCATGGGTTTAGTTCTAATTATCTTAAGGTGATGACAAATGATGCACACAAGTGATTAACAAAAGATAGGGAAGCGGTCAAATATGAGGAAAATGTATTAGCCAATTTAATCTAATAAGATGCCTTGATTGTCTGTTCGTGCAATGATTGTGTTAATTCATTGGTGGTATATCATTCCAAAGTTATGTGGATCTTCTCCCTAGACTTGAGGTTTGTCGCTAGTTAATCCTATCACAATTAACCTAAACCCGCATAAAGCTCACGCCATTGATTATAATCTATCTAGGAAACTATATTGGTGGTTATATTGAATCCTAGCTCATAGAGGCTTTACCAACTTACTGCGTAAAGGAAATTCATATACTAGTAGTCCACGCCCACTTAACTACATATGGAAACAGGACGTTAGGTGTAGTCCTAAGTCACCGGCTTAGTCTACCTATCCATTTAACCATAGATCAAAACAGAGATTTTTATTGGTGATCCTGTTAGTATAGCTATATGAATAAGTTATATGTTTCCATCTTGGACTCTTAGCCTATGCCCAAACAACACCAAAGTTGCAGCGCATTAAATATGTAAGACTAGACCCAGTTGAATGATAGGTAAAACACATAATTAAGCACATAAACGGGTATGAAGTGATAAACATAATCAACATGCAACGAATAAAGAACAATCGATATAAAGACAAATCAAAACATTATACTATCATAAACATGGCTAATACCTAAAGTCATTGTAACAATACATGAAATCATAGATGAACGATTAAACATATTGCTAACCGAATGCGTATAGTGGAGTGTAGATATTACAAGAGTTTTCCCATTGATCGGACCACTTTTTAGGACCTTCTTGGCTTCATTGATCTTCTAAAAATCGGACTTGGTGGTTAAAAGCATAATAAAACTTGTATTGGAGTTTGGTATTTATAGACTCTAAAAAAGGGAGGATATGCCGTATTAAATGCAGTCAATATGGCGTATTGATAGGGGGTTTTCTTGGAGTACGGTCCACGCTCATTAATAGCATTAAGTGTGTGATCATTGACTGTTGACTGCATTAAATGCAGGATCTTTGATTGTTGACCGTGGATACGGCGTATTAAATCACCAGGATACGGCGTATTGGGTCGCGACTTCTTGTGAAGTGCAGGCACGAATACAGCGTACCTTTATTGCTGGATACGACGTATTGAGTCAGAATTAATAATCTTCAAATATCTTCATTTAAGCTCTAAAATGCGTGCCTTTTAGCTTGTCTTCATAATGTACTCCATAATTTCTGCAATTAATAATTTTAAGTAATTAAGTACCAAATCTTGCAATAATTATATGAAAGTGGGTATAATACATGGGATAAATGATGCTATAAAGTGACGTTATTTGATTTCATCAGTGGTTGAGATCCCATTTAATGATATCATGCTTTAAGGTACAAGGAAAAGTCCGTTAGAGAAAGTTATTGTACTTCTTTATCAACTTTGGAAGAAGTCATTCCCAAGGATATACTTTTATTATTTTTATATAAAGCCTTTTTTCCCGCCTTGTAAACCTTCTAGAAGTGAAACATTTTGTTTCAGCTTTTAAGAGGAGATCTACATCGTTTAGCTTCGCATTGCCAACCAAGCTAAACTAAAGCTCTTGCTAAGGCTGTCTTCAGGTCCTGAACCGCCACATAAACTGAATTGAAGATACTTCTTGATCTTCTAAATGCCTGAAGAGATGAAGCTAAACTGTCTTCAGCTAAATTTTGAATTAGGGTATTTTATTGGGTATTTTATGTTTAAATCTACTGAAATACTAAAGGATACTTAACTTATCCAACAGTATGAAAGACTAAAAGGAATTGCCAAGTCTCTGGTAAATAAAGAATCGCTTCCTCTGCTTGAACAAGACCCTTCACTACTCTCAAACCAAAAAAAGAAAAGCAATGGAGCTTGTGCATGAATTCTACATTGCTGCATACACTCCCATCGCACTCTACTTGAAGGAGTCAAGTTTGTGAACAACAAAGTCATCGAAGAACCTGAACCTGGCATGTTCTTCACTGATGTGTTTAGTGATCCATCCTTACAAAGAGTTAGTGACATTATGAAGATTGAAACTGAAACACTTCTGGGCTACAAGATAATAGCCCTCAATGTCAAGCCTCAAGAGAATTAGAGGTTTATTGTGATGATCAATAAGATGATTGATGAACGTCCTGATAAAGACAAGCTCACCTCCAAGAAAGTCAAGTTAGAAACCCTATATTACTTTGATGTTTAAGCTTTCTAACTTTATTTTTGAATGTTTTGTATTAAACTGATAGATCAATGTAACCTCAACATGAATGATGTATTTTAAGTTATTGATATCCTTTACTTGTGAGTGTGCAATATTTGTCACGACCAGGCTTTGATGGTGATCGAAGAGTATGATGATGGTGGATGAACTGCCAAGCCGTAGATAGCATGTGACAACACAAATGAAAACACTACGTTAAGTAAAGTGCAGGGTTTGGAGCTTGCGAATCACCTCCCGTGTGAGAGTAAGTATGGTTATATGATTGCAATAAGTGTGCAAGTAATGTAATGTAGGTATTGAGTGCGTAATCAAATTTGAAAGACCTACCCAACTAGTTATAGGTGATGAAGTAGGTTGGGGCAGGCTTCTGCACTTTAACTGGTGACCATGGGGGTACTCACAATTTTAGGGGATTACAGGGGATAATGTACCACGATCCCTACCTTAGCGGGAATGCCTTGGTAGGGAAAGAACGTGAGTTTTGACTTGGTCAGACCTAGCATCTACGTTAGTTTCATCAGAGGGCACACCCCAAAGGGTGTTGGTCTTCGAGTGACGAATTCCCTTACTGGTAACCATCGTATTGATGATTTTATGCTACTAAAAACATTTCAAAGGTTTCTAGGTGTCATTGGGAGTAGATCCCGGTCGAGCTCGGAGTGGAGGCCTTCGAGCTGATTCATAGGGTACGTCATCAAGTCCCCTCAGTCGAATGTGATATATACATCTATAAATGTATTGGTTTCGACTTTAAATAAAGTGTTACCGTAGCTCATGTTCGATGCCCAGCCTATACACGTCTCCTTGCGCATTTAAAGCAAATCCCACATGATCGAGGTTAGCTGTGATGTTTAAATGCTGAAAAGCCAAGGGTCATCCGTTGGTTATTGTGTAAATCAAATCACACTTTATCCACAATATAAAATCTGGGTACTTATCTAACCCTACCCGTGTACGCGAGAAAATACAAATCTTTGTTATAAATAATCTAGGCGTTATAAGCCCTAGTTTCTTTGACCGTCTTTCTAGTTTACAACATCTCTCTGTTTATTCATCGCATCCTAATCAAAAGGTAATATTTTGCTCTGCTCGTTTTAATTATGGGTGCCAAGAATGTATTACGTACCCAAACATGTACGTTAACGAAAGCTGAGCTCGCTCAGTTTCTTGTTCCTTATGACATTCCTTCTGATTACAAGGTTATGCTCCCCAAAAGAACCCAAACCATGTATGATGCCCTATCTCTATATTCATTCATTTACCCTTTCCAACCTTAGTATTCCTTTGCCCAAGTTTGTTTGCGAAGTCCTTAATTACTATCAAGTCCATCTATATAGGTTAAATCCCTTTGGTTGTGCCAAACTCACCACATTTGACGTAATGTGTAGGGCATGTGAGCCAGCTGTAGACATGTTTAGGGGTTTCCTAAACCTTTGTCCTGCTGGGGACAAGCTGACCTTCGGCAAGAGGCCAGAGGCGGATGTTCTCGAAGTCTTGCTCAAACCCTTCTCCCATCTTCGTTATTGGAAGGGTCGGTTCTTTTACATTCAAAACACAGTTGTTCCAAGTGATTACCCAACACTCTTACTTAAGGGCAATAGGTTAGACAAAAAATCTTTCAAATACAAAATCCCATATCATGTTTGTGAGTTGTCTATGTACCAACATCTAATCTGACATCTTGCTTGTGTTGAGAACACCGCAGACTCAGACGAGTCTCCTGTTCATTTAGGCTATGGTTTTTGCCACTGGTAGTGTGGCAGAGAGGATGGAGAGTCAAAGGTGCAGGACAATAGGCTCTACGAAAGTTCCCACAAAACAAAAGCTAGATGTGTCAAGCCCTCCCCCAAGGGTAACTCGACAAAAATCTTCTTCCATTCTTAGCAAGGCAAAGGTTGAGTCCTTCAATCTGACCATCTCTGATGATGAGGCTGAAGGTAACTATTCTTCTTAATTGTTTCTCATATCTTTCTTCTTAGTTCTTCTATACTTATTTGTTTCATTATATGTTTTCCTAAGGCCTCCGAGCTATAACTCCTATGGACTACAACCTTCTGTTATCCAACATTATTCCTCTGTCTTAGAGGGGTTATTTGGATAATTAATCTGCTAAAGAGCTTCTGGATTTGCATGATCATTGTTATGCAAGACATGTGGTGGTGGACAATATAGTCAACCGAAGAGCTCGTGAACTCTTAAGAACTATGGAGCAGGTAAATGGTAAGTGTGAGGTGATCAAAGAGAGAGAGAGAGAGCCAGGGAGAAGAAATGTGAGAAACTAGAGGCTAAGTGTGAGGCTGCGATGGCAGATTTTGACAAGAATCATGTCGTTATTGTTCTTCGTCAAAAGATTGTGTCTCTTTTATCCGAGGTTAAGGATCATCAGGGTAACTTAGAAAAGATGTTGTTAGAGAGTCAAAAGTGGGCTAGGTATAAGGAGACACTTGCGGCCTTAGAGTCAAAGGTTGTTGCCCTGGAGGGTGAGAAGGCTAGGTTGGAGGGGGTTGAAACCCAGCTCCGTTAAGGTGTTAACAATGTATAATGTGATAGGGCGGAGGTGGTTTCGAAGGTGCTGTCTTATATTGCTATGGAGTTTATGCATAACGATGAAATGGGACAGCTAGTGAGTCGGCTTGCAACTTTTGCGATCTTTTATGGGAGGTGTATTGCATTGGAGGAGGTGCCGAAGATGAAAGACCCTCTTGATTTGGCTAAGGTTCTAAGTTATCGTACTTCGTATAAGGAAGAGTATACCAAAGCCAGAAATGACTTGCAACTGTGGTCTATCCATTTCTCTTTGAAGCTATTGCAGACCCTTCAGCTCCAGTTGATGTCCTTCTTTACAAGAATCCCCATTCACTCCGTCGTCCAACACCTTCGAAGACCTCTGCTCCTTCCAAGCTCGTCAATCCTTCTCCAGCTCCATCATCAAAGCTTGTTTCTCCTCCTTCATAAGTTTGAAGGTCACCATGTGGTGGTAATTTAGCCCTAAGGCTGGTGTGTACCCCTTAAAACAATTTAACTTTATGTTTATTAGGCTTTGGTCTTTAAACAATTTATTTTTATGCTTGTGTATGGCTTCTAGTAAGCCTTTAAACAGTGTTGCGTTATACGCCCTTTATGGTTGTTTAACTGTTTTCCCCTTACGTGGGGGCTATTATCTGTTGGGGAGTAATGACCCCCTCTTTTGATCTTTAATAACCCATAGGCTAAAAATTTTGTACCTTATTATTTTACAAACTAAGGCCCAAGTGTGGCCCTTTAATTGTAAATTAGTCACCAAAGTTTTTCAAGCATTCCTTCGCTTGTAACAGAGGGTTGCGATCAGCTTTGTTTTAACCCAAAAGGTTTTAAATGAAGACTTTTGGGAAGTTAACGTGAATTTAATGGATGTTCGATCAATAATAGAAATAAGACTCATGTGTGGCCTTATGGCATACTTTCGAATGTTGAAACTTTTTGAGACTTGGTGAATTAAATCTTTGTTGTAAAAAATGACACAAAAGATTTGAAGGCAATACGTTACTTTCATTAATCGTGTAGGAAGACTTACATCAAATGGAATATGATCACTTGTTTTGCTACACTTAGTAAGTTTCCCTTGACAAAAGGTATTCTAAACAATAATTTTCAAAATGGAAGATAAGCTTTACACATAAATCTTATGGAGGCTTGTACCATTCACTGTACGAATGATCGGATATCCAGATGCAGCCTCTATTTTGTAGACTCCATTACCATAAGCCTCCTTGACTATGTAGTATCCCTCCTATGTTTTCTCCTGAGTTCCTTCGTTATGGTTCTAAAGGAGTGTGTACTCTCCTAGCTCGAAGGTGGAGGGTCGGCCCCTTAAGTCGTAATATCTTTGAAGCTTGTCCTTATAATTGGCTTCATGTATGAGGGCTACTTCCTTTTCCTTATCTTAATTGTTTTCACCCATAGCAGTTTCCTCTTGTGTTAGTTGCTTGAATCCTTCTGTGATTGGATAAGTAACTTTTAGGATGACTGCTTCCAAACCGTAAGTGAGAGTAAAGGGGTTTCCTTTTTATAATTCCTTGGTAGGACTCGATGTGTCCATAGCACTTGTGGGAGATCATCTACCCATCCTTGTTGGCTTCGAACCAGTCGTTTCTCTACATGATTTATGATTTCCATGTGCTTCGTGATAAGTGAAAAAGATTTATATATCATTAGGCCTTTGCAAAAATCTAGGAAGGTCCCTTCTGTGAACTACTTATCCTCTTTCGAAGTGATTGATTGCGGAACCCCGATCCTGCAATCTATGTGTTCCCACACAAACTTCTCTAGCTGCCTTCTAATTTTTGAAGTTAACGGATTTGCCTCTACCTATTTTGAAAAATGTTCAATGGCTATAACTAGGAATTTTAAACCCCTCGGAGTTATGGGTAGGGGTCCGATTATGTTGATTCCCCAATGGCAGAAGGGTCAAGCATTGGTCACCAAAGTCATATCCTGCTCTGGTATCTTTTGTTGTTGGTGAATATGTTTGGCAATTCGTGCACTCTTGTATTGCCTCTACTGCCTCACTATGCATTGATGGCCAATAATACCCTAGCTTTGTAATCTTCGAAATTATGGGCCGAGGGCCTGCGTTAAAGCCACAGGAGCCTTGATGTACCTCCTGTATGGTTTCCTTGGCCTTCATAGGGCCTAAGCACCAGAGCCATAGTGACAAAAAAGACTTCTTGCATAAGTTCCCTTGATTATCCTATACTGGGGAGCCTTTATTCATACTTATTTGGCTTCCTTGGCATCTTCTGGTAGCCATCCGCTTACTAAATATTCGTAGATAGGCATCATCCAGTTTTCACCTTATTTGATGCTTATTTTAGCTATTTCTTTCTTAGTGATCGACCTTTCTGCTAGGACTTCCACCAATACCTCTTTGTCAAGTGCTCGAAGGTAATTGAAGCTAATTTTCCTAATGCGTCAGCTTTCTTGTTTTGTTTTCTACGAACATGCTCCATTGTATAAGTGTTGAAGCTTTCCAAAACTTTCGTTGTCTTTTTGATGTATTGCTTAATCATAGGTTGCCTTGCTTCAAAGAGACCTTTAACTTGATTTGAAACAAGTTATGAATCAACAAAAATTGCTAATTCTTTTATCTCCATGTCAGAAGCTATTCTTAGACCAGCTAGCAGTGCTTCATATTCTACCTCATTAGTAGTAGTTTTGAACTCGAATCGTAAGGCATATGTGAACTCCTTCCTTTTTAGACTTAATAACATTAAGCCTGCTTCGAAGCAGTCAAAAATCAAGGCTCCATCCGTATTTAGCTTCCAGGTAGCCTCCGCAGTGGGAACCTTGTTCTTAGTTAGCGGTTTTTTGTCCTTTGTTTCGCCTTCCTTTTCGGAGGGTGTCTTTACAATAAAGTCGGCCAGGATTTTTCCTTTGACTGGGTGCGTCCTCAGAACTCAATATCATGTTCTCTCAGCTCTATCGCCCACTTAGCTATCCTTCCCAACTTCTTCGGTCTTGCAAGTATTTACTTGATAGGTTTTTCGATTAGGACCCATATGGGGTAAGCTTGAAAGTACCTTCGAATTCTTCTCGCAGCATGGACGAGGGCTAAAATAAGCTTTTCTAACTTTGGTAGTTTACCTCTGCTCTTTGTAGTACCATTCTTACAAAGTAAGTCATAACTTGTCTAATTTCCCTCTCGGCAAGTAACAATGCACTTATACATTCCATTGAGGCTGCGAGATACATTACCAACGTTTCGCCATTAATTAGGGCCGTAAGCGATGGTAATATTTCCATGAAGTCTTTCATATTTCAGAAGGCTTCTTCTGCTTCCGTACTCTACTGTAGGGTATTCTTATATGTACAACTTTTGAGAGCTTTGAAGAATGGTAAAGACTTTTCAGCTTCCATTGATAGGAAGCGACTTAATGTTGCCAGCTTTTCATTCAGACTCTGTATTTCCTTTAATGTTTTTGGAGGTTTCAGATCTGTGATAGCCTTTACCTTCGAAGGATTAGCCATTATGCCATGCTTTGTGATCAAATGCCCAAGGAACTGTCCTTCTTAAACACTGAAGGAGCATTTCTTTAGGTTGAGCTTCATGTTGATGGATCAGAGCCTTGCAAAGGTTTCCTGGATGTCTAGTAGCATGTCTTCTTTGGAGGCATTCTTAATCACCATGTCGTCCACATACGCTTCCAAGTTCCTTCCGATTTGACTGCTAAAAACCTTATCCACCAATCTCTGATAAGTAGCCCCTGCGTTCTTGAGACCGAAAGGCGTCTTTCTGTAGCAGAAGACCCCTTTTTCGGTGAAGAATGTTGTTTTGTCTTCGTCTCCTTCTGCCATTTGTATATGAAGATAACCTTTATACGCATCTAGAAAGCATTTGAGATAGAAGCCTGAGAGCGACTCCACTTTTCAGTCTATCTCTCGTAAAGGATAGCAGTATTTGGGGCAAGCTTTATTGATGTTCGTGAAGTCTATGCACATCCTCCTACCTCCATCACTCTTCTTAACCATAACAGGGTAAGCTACCCATGTCTGGTATTTGACTTCCCTAAGAATACCTGCTTTCGTGAGTTCATCAACTTCTTTGCAGGCTGCTTCCCAATCACTATTTTTTCTTAAGGATAATGATCATTGACTATGATTCTTTCTTTAGCATCCGAACAACTGAATATGTCTTTCGGAACCTTTGAAATACTTTCCTTTATCTTATTATGGCCTTCGACGAACTTGCTTGATTCGTAGCTAAAAAAGATTGTTCCTACTCCATGAGGAGTATGGAATTTGACTATTGTGTGAATCGTAGAGATCACCATTCCCGTTTGTTGCATGGTTGTCCTTCCTAATAGGAGGTTGTATGGAGAGTCAGATCTTACAATCACAAAATTGAGGGTTTCCGTCTTGGTGAATGGACTATCCCCAATAGTTATTTCTAGTGGTACCTCTCCTATGGGCCAAGAATGTTCACCCGATAGAGCAACGAGGAGAGTCTTTGAATCTACCCTTAGAGACCTGATGGAAGGGTTTAGCTTGAAAAAACAGTGCTCGTAAATAACTTCGCAAGAGCTTCCACCGCCTATGTAAACCCGGTTGACTTGCCTGCCAAAGACTCGTACTTTAATGGTAATGGATCAGAAGAAGGCTCTGAACCTATCACGAGAGGGAACGTTATGCCCTCATTTTGCCTAAAGCATCGGCTGTGTGCTTTCTCTTTAAACTCATATTTCCCTTGTGAATCGTGAGAATCAAAGCTTCTATAGCCGGAACATCTTTGTCTCCTTTCTTCTGCTCACCCAGTTAGGTGTTAGAAGTCTTTGTCTTTCCTTTATTTATGCCCTTTATGAAGTGTGCAAGCTCCCCTGATTTCACAGCTATTTTTATATGGTGTTGTAACTCTCGGCACTGGTTGGTTTCGTGCCCATGATCTTCGTGGAAGTGGCAATACATGGAAATGTCGTGTGATCGTCTATTCCTGACCATGTGAGGAGGTGGTTTGAAAGCCTTCGTGGCTTTCTCTGTTGCTAGGATTTCTTAGGGGCTCTACACCAAATTTTCCGAGGAGACCATGATTGGATCCTTTATATGGAGAGAACATATCCTGATTCTTCTTTTTCCTGTTATTGTGGTCCCATGAGAAGCTTTTGTTGAACTTATCGAATCCCTCCTTGTTGTCATTATGAGCTCCATTAGTAGCTACCTCCTTTGCTTCGATCCAAGTGTAAGTCTTCTATATCAGACCCTTATAAGTTGTAGGCAGATCGGTGGAAAGAAACTCAACAAGGCTTCTTGTTTTTAAACCATATACAAACCCTAAAATACATTGATCTTCATGTAACCCTAAGATCTGTAATGTATCATCGGTATATCTAGTAACGAAAGCCATAGTACTCTCGTCTTCCTTTTCTTTGATGTTATGCACAACCAAATGGGTCTTCGTGAACTTTATATGTTGGCTAAAGTGTGATCGAAACTTAGCCTTGAGATCTTCGTAATTGACTATATTGCCTAGTTTTTGCACATTCCACCAAATTCTATTATAATCTTCTAACGTATACGTAAACATATGGCAGGCTATGGGCATTGCCCACTTTTGCATTCGTATAGCCCCTTCAAATAGATGTAAGTAGTTATCAGGGTCCCCTTTTCCATCATAGGAACCCACATGAGGAGGTATCTTTAGCCCATCGAGTATAGGGTAATCCTTAATCCAACGAACGAAGGGTGTTACGCAGCTAGTAGATTCTACGAACAGGCCAATAGGGCCACATGGTTGGTACATAGGTGTATTTAGGAATTGGTTGGTAGGCTAAGTGTTGTGGGGTATGCTTGAAGGATACATGGGTCATATGTTATTTGGACCATAGCTGCTCATCGAAGCCTGTTAGGAGTATCCCACGTAGGGATGGTAGGTAAGACCTCCTCCGAAAGGAGGGTTGCCTCCTTGAGGCTGATGGAGTAATTATGGGGTTGGCTGGGCTATGCTACAAGAGGTTTAACGTAAAGGTTAACATAGCTATTCATTTGGTCGTTGGATGGAGGGTAGAGACTATTAGGTGTAAATGGTTGATTATTATGTGAGGGATACATACCATTAGGATGTTAATGTCAACTATAACGGTTGCCCATTTTCATTCCTCCCTAGGTGTGCAGCGAGCAATAAAGGAAGATTGACTCCATGGCTACCCACGCCTTCTATTCTATGTTCTGAAGGCCTTCTAGCCTCGGACTCTCTATCTACCCTGATCCCATCCCTGTTCGGAGCTTCATCCCTGTTCGAAAACTCTTCACCAAACACTGAAAAATATATGATGTTTACATTGTGAAAAACCCCACCACAAAAGACAATCCTTTTGGTTTTGCAAGATTTATAAATATTGATAACCCAAAATCTCTCCAGATAACCTCAAAACACTTTCACTGTTAGCACATACCGCCTAAAGGTCTATCGCTCGATTCCAAATGGGAAACCAATCAACTCCACCCACCAACATCATGCGCCAAAACCTTTCCTAACCATCCACCCTCAAATAGGCCAGTAAACAACTTGTAAACCAAATCTTATGTCAATATTGTCTCTAGACCTACACTATCCAACCCCCCCCCCCTCCCAACAACCACCAACACTCTTTACTATCCATTTATGGTATGTTCTCTCTACATCCCTCTCACATTCCTTGGTTGGAGAATTACACACCATTGATACATTCTCTAACCTACACACTATTTGTGTTGATGCGGGTTTTTCATACAAAAGTATCAAATATATAGGACATCATGTCCTCTTCCCTCTCCTTTACTGATGCACCACTACCCAATCTTCTTACCAGCTCATCTCTCAACAACTACTTCAAAACCTTAAAACCATGGAACCATAATTTTCAACTTGAATATCGTTTAACCTGGATTGACATTGAGGGCCTCCGACCTCAGGCTTGTCACAAAGCGGCTTTCACACGCATTAAAAGGAATTAGGGTGAAGTCATACACCCCATAAAAATGTAATGAAAACGAAAACAACATTTTACCTAGAAAATTTTGCATTAGAACAAACCACATGGAGACGATTCAACACAACATGCCAGTAATCATTTATGACGTAGAAATATGTGTTCGTATTCATGAAATCAAAAGGGAATGTGATGAATTATTTGAGCGAGAAAAACCTTCGGACTCCCCTGTTGAGGAAGGATATATCTCAAGCAATGATGACGAAAACTATAATGAGGACAATGACGGGGAAGACGAAGACGAAGATGACAACTTTGTTGAAGGTCTTGACTTTAACCTTTTACAAGAGGAAGACCTTGAATTTCATATAGGTGGAGGTTGGATTTGTGATGATATTGTTGAAGAGGGTAGAATTTGATCAATATCCAATTCTGAATTCGGTAACAATCAACCAGGTAGATCAAAAAATTTGAATTTTCTTATAGATTCTACAAGCCAAAACAAACTCTCTTGCCTACACAAGTGGATGTTGCATACATGAAACCCCCCAACACATTGTCCAAGACTATCGATCTGAGGAAAGGTCATCATGTTCACATGAGACGTTTGACAAACAAACAACTGTCATGGTAGTTCATATAGAGTTAGATGAAGAGGTGGAGTCATGTAAGCCTAGGTATGCACTTTCTGCCCTCAATATTGTCGTTGACTCTTCCTTGTTGTCCCCACCCCTTTCATGCCTAGTTTAACTAATAAAAACTCTAAGCCTATCTCATTTGCACATCTAAAGCCCACAACATATAACAAACCTAATTACCCCCAACTCAGCCCCAAACTTAACCTTAACCTTCCTACTATCTCAAAAATGACTTCAAAAAATACAAATACTCTCCCATGTCCCTTGTCACATAAACATACTACAACTAAAGTTGTCACAAAAATTATCTCCCTGAAACTTATAAATCTCATTAATGGTATCAACTCTTTCTTGTGTGGTAATAGCGATAACAATAAAACCATGTCCAATAATAACTCAAACCATCCTGCCTCTTCATCTTCTGACACCAATACCTCGCTATCTAGCAACGAATCTATTGGTGCAACGTTAACTAAGTATCTCTTATGTTTTGACGATGACAAATAAACATTCGGTGCATATAAAATTATAGATGATATCTAAAAACTAGCTAAACCAAAACTGGTTCTGGCGCGCTGCAGACGCGCCAGCAATGCGCTAGGCTTTTGTTTGATTTGGCTCTATTTTTGAAAGTCAGCTTTCCTCTTACCCAAAAAATGTGGATCTTTCAATATAAGTATGAATATGATAATTGAGCTATTAGGTAAACTCGCATCGAGGTTTGGACTTAGAGAGATGCCAAAAACAAGCCCTCCCGTTTTTAAAAAACAACAACTCAATATCTTTACTAAATGCCTCAAGCCAAGGCCAAAATCATTTTCTCAAACCTAATACATTCATACTTTCAATATATCATCAAACGGAAACATTCATACGATCATAATATGTGCGTACATCTTCTCTAATCATGTACCGGTTTACCTTATCCCTTATGGTCAAACAAGTCAAAAGCACATTTGCGTAAATGTATCATTTTCTTGTATGAGAAGTGTTTTACTTAAGATGCATAGCACTTAGCTTATTTACATCAAGGTGATTAGTAATTATGCTTATTTTTGCTTAATCGTAGATTATGGTATTTGGTTTAGAGTTTGAGTTATTTGAAAGTTGATTATCCTTTGATTTCACTTCTCAACAAACAAAATGCTTTTACACACTCCCACACTATACTTTCTTGTCCCCTACATTCTCTACACAATCGGAATTAATTCCCCACAATCCAGAAAAATTATTCCAATCATTTTAATATCTCAATCTTCTTAGATGTTATACTACTTACACTTTTCAACACTTGGGGAATACTCAAGGATAATCCCTTTGATTATTGGTTCTTCTCTTTCTATTTGAAAATGGACAAACACCCCTAAACATCTTTTTTACACTTCTCTAATTTTTTTTTTAAATGGCTATGTAAGTTGTTGACCTTGTAACACTTTGAGTGTTGGAATGAATTTGAAAGGTTAGAGCGTGATGTGCACTTGGGGTTTAGTAAGACGGGTATTTAAAAACCAAAAATCGAAACAGCTATTCATGGCATGTTGCAGACCGACGCCAACTGTCTGCCAGGCCCACTAAAAAGTTTCTAGGTTAAACAAAATCACGAGTTCTATGCGGTTTGGTTTTCAAGGGCGGCATAACCGTTGGGATTAGCTCTACTTAGTGAGCTAGCGATCACTTGATTTCATAGTTACCGAGGCTTTATTGTTATCCAAGGAAGTGGATTAACTTCGGATTCGAATGTATGATGTCGTGGTTTTACGATCCCACCTGAAACAGTGAGAAAACTTAGGTCATGTGGAATAGGATGACAAACATGATTTTCTTATTCAATGGCCCTAACCATGATTCATGGAGATTTTAAAGAGTACATCACTAGTTCAAAGACTAGTTCTTTATTTTTGCAAGATCGGTGGCCAATAAATTTTAATGCTTTTACCCAACCAATCGTCAATGCAGCATCTGTGAGTACGAGCGCGCTATAAAGGGGGTATGAATAATATATACACACACAGTATGCGAACCAATTCGTTCCTAAAATTAGCAAATCGTATACCTCATCTATCTTCTCCAACTATTCTATATACCTCTTTTCTTTCGGTGGATAGCATCTACATACCGTCAACGTCATTATAAGCTCTCACATATACAATGCACCATCTCAAGAAACACATGCCCTCATCTGTATACCTAAAAAACCCATTTCCACAATAGACGACGACCTCATCACATCCCCCACTACTAAATCTTATACATATCTTATCACAACAAACCAACATAGAAAATTTCAAATGTAGAATTAAATCCATTGTTATTTCAAACTCAACTTCCTTCGGTTTATATCTCAACCTAATCACTACAAACCCCCACCATCATTATAAAGAGCAACTATAAAAAAACTTTCGTCAACTATACTACTAACCAAACAAACTCTCTATCCACAACCTACTCTAATCACTTCTTCCACATTCAGACCATCACCCTGTTGTGGTTTTAAAAAAACAAACAGAAACATAACACCCAAGGAATATTTAAAAAATCGCCATTATACAACGTGACTTGGAAAAACTATATGTAGCTTTCAAAAACTCAGAAATGATCATCTAGGATCTTAACAACACTAACGAAGTGCACAACTACATAGAATAATCCAAAAGACTGAGAATGGATAAGGGTCAAAAACATGAAGAAGAATTGAAGAATACCGAACAAATAATATCTAATTATGATACATCATATGCGACGAAAGGATCACTTAAATAACTTACAAACACGATCCGAAACGTCCACTGTTAAATCGGGATAAATCGAGGGTTACCAAAAGAAAATCTATAAGTTACTTATCAATAGGCCAATATACATATTTCTCAACATCTCACATCTTATCGCTAATCTACAAAATATAGTGATAGGCATGAGATATTAACGAAGAGCTTGGTCTCTGAATCCCAACTTGGTGATCTCACACACGTTTGCAGCAATACTAAAAAATGAGACAAATTAAAAGCATAAACATCTACAAACTTGTAAGGTCCAGACTAGCTTCACTAGAAATCTTAACTTCTCATATCAACACTATTCGGATCAACAGAATAATCACTCCACATGACGCTTCCTCTATTCGCGCATCAAGGATAGAGATTCAGAGAACGAACAGTGTTATTAGAGAAGGTTATGTGAAGTGACAAAGGCTCTAGGGACAGATGGCTTCACTTCAAATTCATTCCCAGCACTTTTATATAGGACAACAATTTTGGGAATAGTTATATTCTCATCAACATAAGGATAACTCAAAAAACACATCACGAAAACAAAATAAACGATATCTACTTAAAAATACACAGAGAAATCACTCTATACTAGATAACATAAAAATATATAGAATATATACCACTATGGTTACTATCTACTTCATTTTTATCAACGCATCACAGGATACCTTCGAGATGCTAGTTAATAACATCCTAACCTAAACACCAACACAATAAAAAAAATAATCTTTCACTAAAATTTGAATAAATATCGATTCATATCCAATAACCCCCATACCACAATACACCCCTCACACACACAAAATTAGATATCTCACAATATAAAGCACTTCACACATAAGCATCACATAAATAAAAAACAAAACTCATCAAATATATTCTTCGGATATAAATTATATTCTGCGTGTTTAACAACTAATCTTTCGTGAGCGAGCGATAAAATACATTGAACGAGAAAACAATCTTAACTACTTATGGGGTATACAAATAACGAAGGAAAATCTCACCATCAACAGCACCACAATAATCAATTACTAGCGACAACAAACGTAAAAAAGAATCAACGCCTTAAAAACATTCGACCAAACACCAATCGCAACGCTTATACCTCCCGGGGACTATCTCTAAAAATGATATCCATTATTGACATAACACCAATGAGGAATAAATTACAACAATCAATGAACAAAAAAAAAAAAGCAACTAAAGTACAACTATATTTACTATTGATATGGAAACACGTACCAAAGACCTTTAAATTTATATATCATTTATACAATATTTCTTACACTTGAAATATCCTAATCCAATGTATATCTAATTCATCATAATATACTAAAGAATGATAAGGAAAGTCAGAAAATTAATAAGGGAAAATTATTAGGAATAATGTCGCTAATAATGAAACAAGTATGGGCACATTCGCTTCTTATATCAAATCGCAATAACCGCCCCAAGTCCGTATTGGTACTTATCGAGTATAGAATAAATCTTCTTCTCTTTGTCCTATGAACAAAATTGTTCCATTAATTACCAAAAAGAATAGAACAAATGATGAACCCTTACGTTGAAATAAGCCACTAAATAGGGGGTCCCATAACATAGTCCATAGTATAGTCCTTTTCCAATTCAATAGAAGTCGTATTGTCCTTTTTTCTTTCCATAAAGGGGTATATCTTGGGTTTGCCTTGGTATCTCGTGTTCATACCGGTTGTATTGAATGATCCCGACGGTTGCTTGCTTGTTCATATAATGCATACAGCTTTGGTTTCTGGTTGGGCCGGTCGATGGCCCTGATGAATTAGCATTTTTGATCCATCGACCCTGTTCTTGATGCCAATGTGTGATTTGACTTTGTCTTTTTCATTCCGTGCTTGGTTTTGTCCCTTCTTGCTTTATTTTTTGTCCTTTTGTGTGATATCCGTTTCCTGCACAATACAAATGCAAAACATACAAATACAATGTATTTTTGATACGTTTTTAGTCATTTAAGTCTGTTTTTGATGGAAAATGGTATGTGTAATTAAGCACATACTAGTAGCTCTTTGGCATTGGGTGTATTGGGATTCAGAAATTTTTAGTGATGAACGTACAAGAAAACCTTCTTTGGATTTACCCAAGATCTTTGGAATACATTTATTTCTTGCAGATGTGGCCTGCTTTTGTTTTGGTGCATTTCATGTAACAGGCTTATATGGTCCTGGCATATGGGTGTCCGATCCTTATGGGCTAACAAGAAAAGTACAATCTGTAAATCCATCATGGGGTGTGGAGGGTTTTGTCCTTTTGCTCCAGGAGGAATAGCCTCTCATCATATTGCGGCAGGGAATTTGGGCATATTAGCGGGCCTATTTCATCTTAGCGTCCGCCTGCCTCAACGTCTATACAAAGGATTGTGTATGGGCAATATCGAAACTGTCCTTTCCAATAGTATCGCTGCTGTCTTTTTTGCAGCTTTTGTTGTTGCCAGAACTATGTGGTATGGTTCAGCGACTACCCCCATCGAATTATTTGGGCCTACTCGTTATCAATGGGATCAGGGGTACTTTCAACAAGAAATATATAGAAGAGTTAGCGCTAGGTTAGCCAAAAATCAAAGTTTATCAGAAGCTTGGGCTAGAATTCCTAAAAAATTAGCCTTTTATGATTACATCAGAAATAATCCGGCAAAAGGGGGATTATTTAGGGCGGGCTCGATGGATAACGGGGATGGAATAGCGGTTGGATGGTTAGGACATCCTGTCTTTAGAGATAAAGAAGGGCGTGAACTTTTTGTACGTCGTATGCCTACCTTTTTTGAAACATTTCCGGTCTCATTGGTTGTCAATATAAGATGATTGCCAAAGTCCTTGATAATAGACTTCTTCAAGCAGCTCATTCAGTTATAAGTGAGGTTCAAACGACTTTTATTATTGGGAGGCAAATAATTGATGGACCACTTAGTGAACGAAATTATTTCTTGGGCTTCTAAGAAGAATGAACGCCTTTTTATTCTCAAAGTTGACTTTGAAAAGACTTTTGACTATCTTGATTGGAAATTTCTTGATCATACCATGGAACAAATGGGATTTAGCACTAAATGGAGATGATGGATCTGTGGTTGCCTCAATTCGACGTATGGCTCGGTTCTCGTCACCGGTTCTCTAACCAAGGAATCTAAGATTGGTAATGGATTGCGTCAAAGAGACCTCTTATCTCCGTTTCTCTTCATTGTCGCTATTGAAGCCCTTCATGTTACAATGCAAGTCGCAAAATCCAAAGGTCTATCTGAAGGGGTTAAAGTGGGTTCCAATGGTGTTGATATATCTCACCTCCAATTCGTGGATTATGCTCGTATTATGGGGAGATTGTCCTTTAACAACGTTAAAAACCTTTGTTGTACCTTAAGGTGTTTTCATATGGCTTCGGGCTTAAAATTAAACTTCTCAAAAGTAAATTATTTGGTGTGGGAGTAACCAACATGGAAACTAAGTTTTTTGCTTACATCCTTTGTTGTGAACCATCTTCCCTCCCCTGTTCGTATCTTGGGTTACCTATAGGAGCAAGCATAAACCTTGGTAGAAATTGAAAACCCATCACTGATAAATTACACAAACGGGTCACCTCTTGGAAGGTTAGAACACTTTCTTATGGAGGAAGACTCACTCCTTAAATCGGTCCTTAGTTCTCTCGATACATACTTATTCTCCTTATTTAAAGCATCGGTAATTGTGTTGAACTATCTTGACAAGCTCAGATGCAATTTCTTTTGGTGGGGATCTCTTTATTCCAATAAGATGTATTGGGTCGCTTGCAAAAAAAGGTTTGTTCCTCACCTAATTGCGGGGGTATTGGGACCGGTAGCCTAAAAGCTTCTAATCTTGCCTTGCTTACAAAATGGTGATGGCGTTTTTACACTGAATCAAACCCACTTTGGAAACAAGTTGTTATTTCTATGCATGGCTCCAATGGCATGATAGGCAATGATGTTGGTCTTACATATCGTCTACCCAGTAGCATTTGGTCTTCTATCATCGATTTGCACAATTCCCTCACGAAAGTTAACATTGATTCAGGCACTATATTTTAAAGAAGTATTGGGCATGACTCTACTCTCTTATTCTAGGAAGATATTTGGGTTGGCTCCTCGCCTCTTTTAAATATTTTTCCCAGGCTCTTCTCGCTAGAAGTAAATAAAAATTGCTACATTATGAATCGTTTTCTTTCTATAAACGGGTCGAAATCCCTCTCAGGGAATTGGCGCATGCCTTTAAGAGAGATGGTCATGAGATGACCCAATTCACTGACTTAATGGGCCTCCTTAACAACTTCACACCTGTGGACTCCCTTGATTCTTGAACCTTCACTCTAGACAGCTCCAAAACCTTTGTCAACCATTCAAAGGCGCCATATTGATTCTTACCTTCGGCATAACCAACCTGACAGAACTCGTTAGAACAAATCATTGCCTATCAAAGTCAACATTTCATGTAGAGGCTTTGATTGGACAAGCTTCCTACGCGTATTAACCTTGATGCTAAAGGCATTGATCTAAACTCGTCTAGTTGTCGTGTTTGTGATGGCGACATCGAGTCCAAACACCTTTTTATTGATTGCCATGTTGGCTTTGGATGATGATTATGAAGTGGTGGAGATTACCAAACCACCCCCAATGATCTCCCTGGTTTGCTTTTATTGAGTGACTTAGTGGGTTTTAATATCATATATATGTCGTGTTTTGACGTTGTGGTTTCAACACCCATTTTGGTTATTTGGAGATATAGTAATAGCGTATGCTTCGACTCGATACCTTCGCGTAAAGACATTTTTGGTGAAGATATCAAAATTCTATCGCATTTGTGGATTCTCCATAGGAATAATAAGGCAAATCCGAATTGGTTAGATTGGCTTAGTGATCCTCTTATGGCTTGTAACAATCTACTATAACTCTATATTGTACTTTTTAACTAGTGTCTTGCTAGTTTTGTCTAATAAATCTGTGCGTGCGTGCGTGCGTGCGTGAGCAACAACACAACAATTAATGGACGTTTACAACTGCTGGAACCCAAAACCCAACAACAACAAACATTTAGTCCAAGACTATTCAGCTGACGAGGTGAAGGGTGGACACACTTCTATGATTGTGTTTCTTGTTACAGAGTACAGACTACACAAATACCATAGGGCTAAAAAGTCCATAAGACAACCAAAGAGCCACGTTCATGTCTTGTTGTGGAACTTGCTAATTCTTCAAAAGGAGGGCATCCCCGGACTCTTTTCTCCTTACTACTTCGGATATAAAGAAACGCATTGTTTGATGATAAGTTCTTTTGTTGGTCCCAAGCAGTCACCATTGCTAAACTAAACGCGTTTTAATGTGCAGTAGAACAACAACTGTGTCATGCTTCACAATATCACATATGGATTGAGCAACCTTGTGCGTTTGGTACGCTATCCGGAATCACTAACGGTATGGTTTTGATTAGAGGAGTGTATGGGATTAGGGATATTAATTCCATTATTGTTGTTTGGTATAAAATTTTAGGTATCGGTATCACATTTAGTATGGTTCATTTAAGTGCTTAAATTCCATTAACTTTGTGGTGAAAATAATAAAATATGTGAGCCCCACGGGAATGATTAACAAAAGGCACCTCTCCTCTATGGTATGCATCTATCATTGTTGGAATCATAATTTGACAATAAATCTTTAACCAAACATCTAAAATGACTATGAATGTCATTGTTTGATTCCTATACCATCCAAACAAACGCCTTAAAGGCTTTTCTTTCTTTTTGTTTTTATTGTAGAATGGTGTAAGTTTTTTAAAACACTTGTGATAGATCCATAGTCAACGATTTAGCTGGTAATGTAGTTGATTTAAAGATCTGTAGTCAAGTGCTTTGTAATTTGCACTTCAACATTGTTGAAGTTTCATTTAGTTTATATTGATTCTGCCAAAATATATTATATGAAGAATTTTACGACAAATAACTACACACCATTATCTCTTATTACTTCAAATATCCACTGTTGGAAATGGAATTTGCAACGAGGAAGTGGGATTTCTTTAGGATCTACTCCAGCGTTTAAAATTTGATTAATTAGTAAAAATACATGTACTTGATGCCCCACCCAAGAGAGAGAGAGAGCCAAGCCCTAGTAGCCCCGCTATATGGCGATTCTAACATAGATTCTACATCTTGTAACCAAGCCAGTTTTGAAGTAGCTTTCTGATGATGAAACCAACTAGTCTAATGTTTCATGGGTCATACTTCGTACAATAGGAAAGTGAGTAATATTCAAGCGTTATGCTTAAGTTGTTCGTTTGGTTCTCTTCCTATAATTGTACCCCTGCTACTAGAAAATATCAAGAACTAAAATGCCTTCTTAGCAACACAGTGGATGTAGGAAAATTCTTGAATCACATATATACGATAATACGCAAAATAATGATTGTCTGATCATTCAGCCTAACAGATCAATTGATTAAAGTATCAAATGGCAATAACAACTTGTATTCGGAAGATAAGTTTTCTACTTAGGAGAGTGAACACACATAACAAAAAACGACTAATCAATACAATGGAGTAAGGAATGCAATATATTTACAAGAAAAGACGGCAGCAAATAATTAGCATTCATAATGATGTCTAAATCACATTTTTACATAGATGCTATACCTCAAATTTTAACAAACATACTCGTTTCAGAGTAAGGTCTTTACATGACTTCAAACATTTGCCCTTCATCATAGCTCCGGCTTCTTTCCTGTTACAGAATTATATCAACAAGAATGTTTAAAATTTTGAGAAGATTGACATGAGATTGCAAAAACCCAAGAAAGGCACTTTATTTAGTTCAAGTATAAATATAGGGAGGTAGGTTAGCCTGTATTAAACTATAAATCATCTCCAATTGCCAAAGCACAAAAAGAAAGGGGTGTAACAGCGCCATTATTGAATTTAACAGATTGACGTAATTCTTCTCAAGTTACTACCAATTGTTATCTAGATATCAAAGAGTGTGGTCATTAGCATTAGCTTTTTAGTAAAGTGCAAAGACATGAAAAAAGGAAATCAGTGTTGTGCAAGATTGAGAGGGAACGGCTCATACACAATAATAAGAGTATATTGCAGAAACCGTCCACGTGGTTTTTCTCAAATTACAAATTCAGTCCCTACCTTCTTTAAAGTGCAGATGCAGTCCCTGTGAGAAACTTTTGGTGTGGATATAGTCCCTGGCTCAAAGTGAAATGACTAAAATACCCTCTGTATTGGGGTTGGAGACGGTGGGCATTTTAGTCATTTCACTTTGAGCCAGGAACTATATCCACACCAAAAGTTTCACAGTGACAACGCCTGCACTTTCAAAAAAGGAAGGGACTCAATCTGCGTTTTTGGCAAACCACAAGGACGATTTTTGCAACTAACTCCAATAATTATATGTTGAAAGACTACCGCTGATACAAGGAAGAAAAATATGCTCCTCAAAAAAGGGAGAAAAATATGGCAACCGACAGATTGGTTTGTTTCACAGTTTCATGAAAAAAATCATTTCACAGTCAATGAAAAAATGCAGAATACAAAGAGATCAGTGGCTATTCTAGGATCCTTCCTCCTCTACAAAAGACATAGATTTCTCGAGTCATAACAATCAAGTTTACAATGTGAATTCCAGTATTATTTGTGTGGTTTCTAATCATCATAATGTATAAGGAGGCTTGGCTGACCAAGAATAATACCTACGAGAATCTTGGAATCATAATTCAGTATGATACATTTCTCTCTCCTGTTTACAGCCTAGTAGACTAGATTTTGAACAGCAATATTGCTAGAATAAGACATGAAAAAATCCATTATATTGTTTTGTGATTCTCTAATCTCATCTTCTTTACCTAAATTTCTATCAACCATCCATAGCATGAAACAGGAGTTTGACACAAATCATATCGTGACCCCATATTAGATCAGCATACATAAAGCAAGCCATCATAACACTTCTAAGCATGACCTCTACGTGAGTTCAGTGGCATGATATAGCGGCTGAACTAACACGAAACCACAAGTAACTAGGCAGCAAATGAGCTGAATAAAAGACATAGAAGCGCTCGAATATCATCCAACCACCAGCATAAAGGCAATAAAGTCTAAACAGAGAGCTAGAAGAGGGAAACGTAAACCAAAGCTTCAAATGAAATGGGGCTACACATGAACAGATCTTAATGCTCCCATATTTCATATACGATTGTCATTTGCTTGTAACCTTTTCTTAATAATCCCTGGTATCATTTCTTAGTACATAGTTATGACCTAGCTAGGTACAACCAACTTCTTACCACATAAGTTTTGACCGTCTTGAATACTCGAGTGGTCATTTAAGCAAAAGCTAAAAAAGGTCACTCAACAAAAACACAAATACTCATTATCAATAAACACGAAATATGCTTATTTTGGATGTCGTTTTCTTCAAGGGTGTTTAAGATTGGCTATTTTTAAGTGCCTATCAGCTTTGAAAAAAATCAAGTAACTAGCTTATGATACGAACCTATCCCATACTAGGCTCGTATCGGTTCATAAGTCCAAGCGTAGAACTCACTCAAAAAGCTAGCTTGTTTGAGGAGGGGACACCTAGACTTTATAAACCATCAACCAATCCCATCCTTGGCCGATGTGGCATCATAACAGCTTATCTATAAGTGCTTATTCTTTCTAAATTAAGCAGATAAATATTAATTCCATAGAGTGTTTGGGATTGTTTATGTGTTTTAAAACATTGCAATTAGCTCATAAGCACTTAAAAAGAAATCTCAAACAATGAAAGAAGTAACAACTAGTACAAACACACGAATTCCACCTAAAATTAACTCAATAGACCAAAAACTAAACAAACGATCAGCATTATACCTGGACTCAACGAGTCCCTAGCAGACGACATCAACCTCTTCTTCTTCTTCATCCTCCTCCTAATCTTCTCAATCTCGAGCTGAGTCTCCATCAACATCTTCACCCTCCCAAACTCAATTTCCTTAACAAATTCCAACCTCTCTTTTTCCATCTTCACAACCTCATCCCACTTTAAATTCTCAATCCTCTCATAAACCTCCGCAAACCGCACAATCGCTTTCCCCAACTCCTCATCACCCGAACATCCATTTCCACCAAATTCCACTTTCACACTAACACCGGATACAAACTCGCCCTCCCCGCGTAACCTTCCTACTTTTGACTTCATTAACTTCCCTCCTCCTAATAAATAATCCATCTTTGCAAAAAAGGGCCATTTGGACTCGGTGTTTTTAGTTTTTTCCAGCTTATATTTCTTTTTAATTGTATCTAATCTATTCTTACATTGAATATCGGATCTAGGTGGCTTAGTAAAGTCTTCACGAGTGGAGTTAACAGCGTTAGCAACATCGTTCCAATCTGTTTGACGGAGGTTACCTCTGCTAAGTTTTAAGTAACGGTCACCCCATGAGTCTATAAGTGTTTTTGTTGCTGATTCTGTCCAACATTCGTCTCTACTGTTACGGGGACAGTTTTGGGTATTCATTGAGTTGTTAGAAGCGAGAATGGGAAGGGTGAAATGAAGAAAAACACATGGCCGTTCATCTGACCGGAGTTTAACGGTCAACGATTATTGGACGGAAAACGGGATACGTGTGGGTCCTTGACTTCCGTTTCATTTTCACTGTTTCCTTTGTTAGGGTGAATTGTACATTTTATTTTATTTTTCATCCACCACTAATTCTATCTGTTGTACTATATGCGTAATCGGGTGTAATTTAATGATAGATTAAAATAAAATGATGTATAAATCACCTCTCGTTGTTAATTGGTTATTTGGTTTTTTCTAAAACTAGTTTAAGCCAAAGTAATGTTTTTTCCTAAAACAAGTTAGAGTCTAACTAATCGATATTGTTTTACTAGAGTGTGTTTTTACAGCTTTTTGGATCAAATTAGTTGTATCCTCTTTGATCAAATTAGTTAAATGGTAAGCTGAAGAATGATCTTTGTTCATGCTATAAAGGAAAAGTTGGTCACCTTTTATTGTGTGATTTAGGTCGTTTGACTCGTTTTACTTTTTTACTTAAACTTACCGAGATGCGTAACACATATGCCTAAAACTATGCTTAATAATAAGAATTAGACACATAAGAAAATAAAAAAGGATATTTAGAAAATGAAATTAACAAAAACCTATGTTACATGTGCAAGGTGATCTTTAATCCAACACAACACAAGGTATAACGATCAAACCTCAACAGAAATAGACTGTTATTCTAGCACTGTCCTACATTTACCCAACCTCTTTATTGGATCAAATTAGTATATGTAATCCCACTACTCTTGCTCACCAAATTAACTTACAAAGAGAGAAATCAACGCTGAAAAAACTGAATCTCTTCTTTGTTCAATAAGCATATAGAAGGACAAGAAAGTCTGGTCGACAGCCATCTTTACTATTCGTCATGATTTAAGGTTCACTTTTGCAACACCGCGTTATATTACATTTACTCTTCTCTATCCTATAAAATAACTTCACCGAAGATATCACGTAAAACCAAACATATTGCCATTCAACTACAATGATACTTAATAAAAAAGAATTCAGACACATAAAGAATACATAAAAAAGGATATTTAGAAAAATCTAACCAGTAACAACAACACATTTCGTTACATGATGGACAAGAACTGCAATTATGAACAAAACTCATTACAAGACAATCCTTACACATCAAGCGAAGTAAAAGCAAGACAAGGCCATGTCAAACCCCACTCAAAGGAATAAAAGATATGCCTCGACATGGACTTAGAGTCCCGAGTGAAAAAAAAGAGACAAAGGAGAAACGTTATTTTATTGTGTTGTGAATGGATATTTGTATTTTTTTTTCTAATATTCTTTAATGATAAAAGATAGAAAAAATAATAAAAAAAATAAAAGTGTTATACATTGATGAAAAGTTGAAGGAAAATGTTTAGGAAAGGAAAAAAATCAAGGTTATAAATAGTGTGAAGGGTGGCATGGTGGCATGGCCAAACCTCAAGCCTTAGCGTGAGGCGTGGCGGCATAACGTTTTTAAAGCGTGACATATGCAAAAAGTGTTTATAGATTTATATCATATTTCATAACTATATGAGTGGTCAACACTAATAAATCCAAGACAAAATCCAAAATATTGCTAAATGCAAGCCCAAATTCCAAATATTAGTAAATCTCCTAAACGCTTTAAATGTGTAGTGTAGACTTAAATATAGGCATATATAGTGTTTGAGTACGAATTTTCAAGAATTTCTTAGTAAATTCAAAAAAAATCAAATTAACGTACTCAAACACCATATTATACCCTCATAATTTAGGGGGGGCATTAAAATGTTCCTAATAAGGCTTAAAATATATAATCTGAACATTTTTCTCCCCAGATAATTTTTATATATTTGAATCAATTGATATCCAAAATATCAAAAGATTTGACATTTTTGATAAGGGGAGAAAATGTGATTAAAATATATAACTTGTAAAAGGTGATCTTAATGACTCTAGTGCAGCTTCTTCCTCATATGTGCTAAACGTTTTCGAATATCGATGCATATATGTAGGGGGCAAAGTTTTAAAGTAAAACCGTCGAGGTACTAAATGTTTTGATTTATATCACAATGTACCTCGATCGATGTTTTCAAATGGTTTTAAGGCTGTGAACAATACCAAAAGACTGATCATGTATTTAATTACTTGGAGTTATAAGGTGGTTAGGATTAGGTACTTGTTCCCATGATCCAGCCAGAACCGGAGGGATCTGCCCAAGGACATTCCATTAGTTAGAATAGAAGTCTTTAGGTATGATAAAAAAAGGAGAAAAAGTGAGAAAAAGGGAATAGTGTCGACTGAGATTGAGCTAGTACTAGAACAAACCCAACAAGGTATTAATCATGAAGTCTCGGTAAGCACTGAAGGGGTTGAAGAATGAAAAAGAATTGTAAGGATAAAGGGTTAAAAGAAAAAAGCCCTTCATACACTTAGGCAGAAACCGGGTCAATACATAAATTATCAGAAACACTAAGCTGTTGTCATAGTTTTAAAAAGCATGCCTTAAGGCGTGCCTAGGCTCTAAGGCTCAAGCTGTAGGGATTTTTTCAGATCGAGGCTCTACACATGCACAAGGATCACAAAAAGTGCAGAGCCTTGGGATTTAGAGCCTTGAGCCTAGGCGCGCCTAAGAAAGGTGACGAATTTTGAAATTTTCTTTTTGAATTTAACATTCATCGCCCTCATATGTTAATAATAGATTACCTAGAAACTACCTAGAAACTAAATAAATCAATCAATTTGAGTGCTTGGTCGTTCAATTCAAGTGTCTGCACATACAAACTCCTCCCTTTATTTTATGCATGAGATAACGTAATCTCGTCATGCCAAGAATATGATACATTGCTTGATATTTTTGGTTTAACTATTTAATTTTTTCAGATACATTAATTATTTTTGTGTTATTTAAGTCATCATTAATCTATAAATTTTCACCTAAACTATTATAATTTACTTTAATTTAATGCGACTCATATTCATGAAGCATGCGCCTTGATTTACACCTCACCTCAAGGCTCCATAAGCCCTTTGCGCCTTGAGCCTTTCAAAACACTAGCTGTTGTCTGGTATTGAAGATAGTCGTCATGGACCCAGTGACTCAATGTACAACCCTCCCTAGCCACTCAAGGTCGGAAAGACTCTTGTTTTAAAACTCACGGAGATTACACTCATTTCTATTGACTTTCTCACTCCGAGATTGTTGATATTAAAAAGGAGGCAATCAGCTCGAGCCTCCGATCACTAAAATCAAATGTGTACTATCGAGTCTAGAGCCAATAAAAAGATCACCCATAAATCTCTCTAGGAAACTTATCCATTATAAACTGGTTTCTCACACACTATAAAAACTAGTAATATCTTAAGAGTCCTACGCATTATCCTTGTGATTTTGCCAGAACATCAGAGTGATACTTATGTAATCACAACGAAGATGGAAATCCTTCCAGTGTCAACATCAAACATCACTGCGGTAGGTGACTTGTGTGATTCTATATGAATCAAACTCGTGACATCTGGAAAGCAATGATGGTGCGATTCTATATGAATCAAAATTGTTCTAGGTTATGAATTGACGGTTGATGAAATTTTGAAATGTTTAAAACTCTCGATGTGTCACTAAATCACTTTAGCAAGTGACGCGTCAATTGATTTTCTCAAATCATTTTTTTATTTAATCGGTGAGACTGTAACTCAATGGTTCACTCTTATTGTGTTGTCTGCTTTGAGACGTTTCGGTAATGAGAACAAGCTGAGTATGATGAATCTAATACTTATGTGTTAGAAAGATTCAATACTGCAGCTGGAAATCCTGTCAAGGAGACTCTTCTTAAATTGAGTCTACCTGATCACAGGTCAATCCTTACGGATTTGAAAGTTAATCCAACCAAACACGGGCGAATGAAAAAGCCATATTCGTCCCCCAAATTTATTGCTAACTGTTTTATTGCAGATATATATAAAGATAGACATAAAGGTACCTGGTTCCAGCAGACTCAAAGATTCATAGCCACATGCTCATACTCGACCGACAAAAGTAAAGACATCATGAAAGCTCAAATACATGTTTCAAGACTTCCGCTACTCTGATACCGTACGTCTTTCTTGAAGTTACGAAGTATTAAAGTCAAATAATTTCAAAGAAGTTTCCGTCACTCTGATACTGAATGTCTTTCTCGAAGTGACGAAGTGTTATAGTTAAAGAATTTCAAGAAAGATGTTTTATTCAAGCTTTCAAGACAAAGAAACAACAAAAGTATGAGCATGTCGGTCCAAAGGTCACAAGTACACAAGGTGGTAAAAGATCACAAGATAATGATAAGAGATTATATTTGGATGATGATCTCAAGATGACTCAAGATCACAAACAAGTTCAGACAAAGGAACAAGCTTCAGCCTAAAGTCAAAGATCACTACATCATGTTCACAAGATGAAGTCTAAGTAATCAAGTTTGCGAGCACAAGACTGAAGACCTACATAGTATGCTAGGTTTAAGTTTTTGTAAAATAGAGTGACCTCCCTTAGGGGGAGATTGTTAGGATCACGAAAAGTATCGGTCACTTCCATAATATCTTTAGATAGCTCGTATAGTATTATTTGGAAACTTAATATGCTAGATAAGCAAAAGCCTATGGATCTAATCCATATCCAGTCTTACAAGTTGTATAAATACCCTTTCCATGCCATGGAAAAGGTGGTTGGTTGTTTCATTTCTCACATAATCTAATATTATTCTCTTTCACTTTCTCTCACTAGAAACATCTATCCAACCTTTCTCTCTCTAGTTCTTTGTGTGTTTGTTTAAGGATTACTAATATTCTGCAAAAAGAATGTAACTTAAATGCATTAATTAAATGTTGATTATCTGCATTCCCTATCCCTTTCTACAGATCCGGAGGATTTAGGCGTGTATAACTTATAGTTCATCATTTTGCACCATTCTTCATGACCTTCTTCACTAAGTCCCATGTTTTAAAGAACGAATATCTTAACCGACTTGTTAGAAGTAAATGTTTCAGAAAGAAACTACAAGAAGCAATTAAGTATATGTAAGCTCATCCTTGCACGTATGTAATTTCACCCTTTTACTTTGTTAGAAAACTTGCTGCTATGTAGTTCTAATGGACCCGATGGAAACCAAACAGTCTGCTTTGGCGGGTTTGTAAGAAATAAGGCTCATACTTTTAAATCCAGTTGCACTAACAAACACCCGCCATGGCTGCAATCACACTATCGGTATTACTTCCGAGCCAAGTATGGGCATGCGTAAACTGTGCATAGTTGTTAGCCTTAATTATATTAAGTCAAACAAGAATGTTATCGGTCTTAGAAAGTCAAACTAGGTCTTGTATTGTAATAGGCTAGTCGGGTTCAACGGGCTTCGATTGTAATCTAATATTGTTTGTGTTTCGGGCTCAAAGCCCAAGTTAAACCAAGCCCGGCCCATTTAGAAAGCCCAAGTGCCAGGCTAGTATAAATATCCCTTCACCACACTTGGTGAAGGGTGTTGGTTACATTTCACTTCACTTGTAACTCACCACTTCTCTCTAATCTAATTGTTTCTCTCTCTACTTTCTCTCTCTAAGATTCTATCTTATTTTCTAGCATTTTGGTAAAGAACATAGTTGTGTAATGGATTAACTAGTGGGATAACATGTGGATCAGAGCTAAAGGGGTGTTTAGTGATTGAATTTCGTGGGTTTTTTTGTTGTTTTGTTTCTTTGGTTCGAAATAAAGAAAAAAAGCAAGAAAAAATCATCTTTGATCTTTGTTTCGTGGTTAAATGTGTTAAAGACTTGTACTTTTGGGCTTAGATCACTTCCTTGCATCATTACTAAGTGGTTTTAACATCATTTCGTAGCTTACAAGAAAGTTTGAAGATTTTTTTCTTGGCTGCGTTTTGCCTAACTGAAGGAGTGTTCGTCGTTGCGTTTTGACAAAAGTCATTGCGTTTTGACAAAAGTCGTTGCGTTTTGACAAAAAATCGTTGCGTTTTGACAAAAGTCATTGCGTTTTGACAAAAGTCATTGCGTTTTGACAAAAGTCGTTGCGTTTTGACAAAAGTCATTGCGTTTTGACTCAACAGGTTGCGTTTTGAAGACCATCATTGCGTTTTGACTAGACGTTACTCTGCCCAATTAATTTATTGATTGCGTTTTGACCAAGACTCGTTGCGTTTTGACCAACAATCGTTGCGTTTTGACCAAGATTCGTTGCGTTTTGACCAACAATCGTTGCGTTTTGACCAAGACTCGTTGCGTTTTGACCAATTGCGTTTTGACCAAGTTTCACTGCGTTTTGATCAAAGATAGTTGCGTTTTGACAAATTGCACTGCGTTTTGTCTAGAAATCTTGTGTGAAGAAAAGGGTTTCAGTAAAACTGCCATAACTTTTGATCCGTAAGTCCGTTTCAGGCCCGTGACCTCTCAAATCGAAGAGAAAAACGAGACGGATTACGCTGTAACCACCCTTTAGCTGGTTACGGATTTTTCGAGGCCCAAAACCCTTGTTTTCTATGAGTTATTGACGTTTTTCATTTTTTTGGAATTTGTGTTGGACTTTAATTCGGACTAAAAGGACAATTACTCAACACAACAAACACAACCAATCAAACCAACAACCAACTTAATCATACTTGAAATGTCAATTAATTATTCATTCACGGTTTCTTCTTGATTTTGTAAAATCCCGCGAAAGATACATCTTTTCTCCTTCTCGTCGGTTTAATCAAAGATTTGTAAAATCCCGTGAACGTTAATTCATTTAAAAAACCCACAATCAAACACTTCCCATAACTTAAGATCCTATATTCAGTTCACAACTACATCTGAATGTCAAACTACAAATACCAATTAGCAAACTCAATCATCAAATCTCTTCATAATGCTATCATGGAAGCAGGTAGCAAAGATCGTCCACCAATGTTGGCACCGGGTAATTACGTTCAGTGGAAATCCAGAATCAAGAGATACATTGACACCAAACCTAACAGTGAACTCATCCACTATTGTCTCCAAAATCCACCAAACCCGTATCAATGGGCTGAGAAGACAGTTCCGAGTTGCCTGAAGTAGTTTCTGGAAACAACTTACAAAACAGAGAGGTAAATAATGAGGAATCATAAGAATGTTTCACAAGACATACGAGATCAACTGAATGCTGAAGCTGAAGCCGTTCAGATCATACTCACAGGGATAGATAACAATATCTACTCCACAGTTGATGCTTGTACCGAATGCATTGAAAATGTGGAAAGTCATTAAAAGGTTGAAACAAGGTGAATCAATCAATGTTCAAGATCTTGAAACTAATTTATATTGGGAGTTTGGAAAATTCACATCACGGGATGGTGAATCACTTGAATCGTATTACTCAGGGTTTTACAAAATGATGAATGAGCTTGTCAGAAATCAGTGTCATGTTACAAATCATCAAGTGAATGTCCAGTTCTTACTTCAACACAACCAGAATAGGCAAAGGTTTTGTGACACTTGTTAAGCAGAGTCAAGAGCTGAAGACTATCTCCTATCACAAGCTTTATGACATTCTGAAGCAACACCAGAATGAAGTCAATGAGATAAGAGCTGAGAGACAGGCAACGTACTTGCAAATCCACTTGCACTTGTTTTGCTCAACAAAAACCCACTAGTTTACCAACATTAAAACCATCCTACTCAAAACACCAATATTCCTCCACCAGATCACAAAAATCTACCAGAAACAGAGGAAAAGCAATTTGTTACAATCGTCTGCACCTACTTTGATCCAGAACCATGCTACGTACTATGTGAGGAAAGTCAAAAGGAAAAAGAGATTGACAAACTCATGGCTTTAATTTCTCTCTCGTTCAAGAAAATCTACAAACCTACCAACAACAACCTTCGAACTTCATCAAACACCAGTCGAGCTAATCAAGATAATTCTCCAAGAATCAACAGAGGAACTGGGTATGATAATCAGAGGGCAGTTAATGTTGCTGGGGCTAGGGAAAATATAGGTACTCCGGTAGTGCAGAAGTATAGGATTCAGTGTTAACAACTGCAGGGAATAATGGGCAAGTTATCAAAGGGAAATGTCAGAAAACCAAAACATATCTAAGGATGCAGCTTATCACAAGGAAAAGATGTTATTGTGTAAACAAGAGGAAGCTGAGGTTCAGTTGAATGCAGAACAAGCTGATTGGAAGGATGATACTGATGGATGAGTCTGAAGAAAACATAATTGGAAGCACATTATATGTACATGGCACAACTTCAAAGAGGTTACTCCAGATCCAGTTGACAAATTCTGGACCAATCTTTGAGATGAGCCAATGCATAAGTACAAAACACTAATGAAAACTATAATGTGTTGCTATGGAACAGTGAACATCCTGAGCAACCTAATCTAGTAATGACATATATTCAGGCGAAAAAGGAGACACCAAATAATCACTATTTGATTCATTGGATTATAATGTTATGATAGTGTTAGGATGAACAGGATGAAACTGATGAACTTATCTAGAACTGATTTGCTTGCTTCTTTAATTCAGAAACTAAAATGTGAAATTGAGATGACACAAAAACTGAAATAAATTTTTGGAATCATCAAACAGGAGTTAGATACGATAAATTGAAGGGTGAAAATGAGGATTTCATAACTAAGAATAAAAGGTTTTAGAATCATCAAATAATCATTTTCAAAGAAGCAATCAATGAACTGTCCAAGACTAATCATTAATGTTCAAGAGACCTTAAGAAGTATCCAAGCGGAACTGTTAGTATAATGATGTAAATATTGCGTCAAAGGTGGAAATTGATTTGTGCAAAGCTAACTGGATTAATGGCATACAAAATCGATTTTGAAAAAACATCAATGCATATATTCAACAAATAAATGGATTTAAATCAAAAAACGATTTCAGGATAAGAAAAAAGGGCTTTGTACACATCAAGAAACCTCTCCTAATGTCACAAAAGCAAAAGAGGCTCAGATTAAGCTTTACAAAACTCGTGAAGACAAAGAACTTGATACAGTCATTGCTTTAGAAAACAAAGTCAAGGTTTTGAATGATATTGTATATAAAACCGGCCAATCTGTTCAAACAATGAATATGCTTAATCGTAATTGTAAAACGAGTTTTGCAAAACAAACAATTTCCAAAAGAACATATTTTGGTAACATCGATCCTTTCATTCAAAATACAATAGAAGGAAATTTTGGCCCCCAAATTAGCAAACTCAATGCGGACTTAGAAAATTTTCACTTGTGTTTGAACGAGGAAATGGTTGCTGATTTGAGATACTTTAATTCACTTGAACACGAAGTAGACACTCTCAAATCTTAACTAGAGACTCAAAAAACATAGTTTTTGAATGAAATCGACCGACTTTCAAGGGAATATTACTATGCTGATCACATGAATGCAATACTTGGTGTGTACACTGATCTGGATGAATTTACTAATTTGCAAAGTATTCAAGAAACCTGGGAAAATGTGGAACATCTTGAAAAAGAGCTTTCAAAAAGTAAACAAACGTCAAAGAATTTTGAATGCCACTTTCAGAAACAAGCCGATTATTCTTGAAACTGATTTACAACAGTGCAAAGAAAAAGATAAAAATGGAACAAATCTTTCAAAGAAAAATCAGTCCAAAACACGTATTTCAAAAGAACGTGAACAGTATTTAGAAATTCAAGACTTGAAAGCTCAATTACAGACAAGAGAGTATTGCAATACGTTGAGTTGAAAAAACCTCATAGAAAAAGTTGAAGAGGAAAATCCTATGGATAACTAAGTTTGAAAAATCATCGGAGTTATTCGACAACCGGAATGCTTATAAAAGTTCAAAGACAATCCATTTTTAGGTAAACCAACTATTTTTTCAGATTCTCCTTGCAAAGAAAGATTTCTCAAGTCCAAAGCCATTACACACAAAATGTGTCTAAATGATTTTTCAAAAATATTCACTGCTCAGATTTTTGCCTCAGAATATGTTGCCATGGTCAAGACCACAAAAATGTGATGCACCAGGAATGGTATAAAGTGCACGACAAAGCCTAATCAAACTAGAGCACCTCTCAGTTGCATCAAACATTAGAAACCTAACAAACGTGTGTCTTTCTCTACAGGAGTAATTCCCAATACTAGTGTTAGCAGACCACAGCTTAAGAGCAATCATCTGGAAGATAGAGTCATGTCTAACAATAGTCAAGGGAAGAAGCAAGAAGTAGAAGACCACCGTAGGAAGTTTAAGTTTTCAAATAATAAAACGTCTGTAACTGCGTGTAATGACAGTTTGAATGCTAAGACCTCGAATGTTAACTTTGTCTGTGTTACTTGTGGAAAGTGTGTGCTGAATGACAATCATGATTTGTGTGTTCTACATTATATCAATGGCGTGAATTCTAGGACTAGGCAACCAATGGCTGTGCCTATTAGAACTAGCAAACCCAAGAATAATGTGAACCAATCTGTTGCAACATCCAGTAAGAAAACCGTTGCAACAGACTCCACTGTCAAGAAATCTAGAAACATAACTAGGAAGTTATATGAGCAAGTTAGTAAGGCATGTAGTTGGTGGTATCCTAAGTATACACCACACGGATACAATTGGAAACCTAAGTCTCAAAAAGGAAATGTTAACCCAAACGTTAGTATGCCTCTAGGAAATGCATCTAGAACTGCTAATATTTTGGAACATAAGACTCATAGGTGTTCCACTGTGTCCAATACTCCATCGTCTTCTAATTCTTTTGCAGCTCGTCGAGATAGTTCTATTCATCGTAGACTCTGGGTGCTCAAAGCACATGACCGGAAATCTCAAACTTCTAACTAATTTTGTGGAGAAATTTCTGGGAACGGTGAAGTTTGGAAATGATCAAATTGCACCAATTCTTGGCTATGGAGATCTGGTTCAAGGAACGATTACTATCAAAAGGGTTTATTACGTCGAAGGGCTTAATCACAATTTATTCTCCGTTGGTCAATTCTGTGATGCGGATTTGGAAGTTGCTTTTCGGAAGATTCCTACAATGTTATATAATCCGTGATGTGAATGGAATGATCTCCTCATAGGGTTCACCGTGCACAGATTTGTATTCCATTTCTCTGCAAGACTCAACAACTCCCAATCCAATTTGCTTAATGGCTAAAGCAACATCGTCTCAAGCATGGTTATGGCATCGTCGTCTATCTCATTTAAACTTCGACACCATCAACTTGCTTTCAAAGAATAATATTGTGAATGGCCTTCCAAAGCTGAAATTCGTCAAAGATCATCTGTGTTCTTCTTGTGAGTTGGGGAAAGCAAAAAGAAAGTCTTTTCACATAGACTAACCCCCGAGCTCAAAAAGGGCGTGTTCAAACTTCTACACATGGACTTATGAGTGGTCAATGATGCGGGTATAAAGCATTAATGGAAAGAATATGTTCTTGTATTGTAGATGGAGTACTCTAGCCCCGATATACTTGGACTCACTTCTTGAGGTCCAAAGACGAAACACCTGGAGTTCTCATTGATTTCCTCACACTTGTCCAAAGAGGACTTCATGCTCAAGTTATAACAGTTCGAACTGACAAAGGCACGAAATTTCTTACTCTTCATGCATACTTTGCAAAAGAAGGAATAAGACACGAAACGTCAACTGCTCGAACACCTAAACAAAACGGCATTGTCGAAAGACGGAACCATACTCTTGTGAGCTGCTCATACAATGCTAAGGCGCCACGCCGCCAAGTTTACTCTGTTCTCTGCTGAAGCCAATTGCAACATCATGTTATTTTTACTCAAACCGTTCACTTGTAATTCATCGACATGAGAAAACACCTTACCATATCATCAATGCCCGAAAAACCCACAGATAAGAACTTTCCACATTGGTTCACTTTGCTACATCGTCAGAGATGGTAAAATCTGGGATAAAATAAGGAAAAGGTGAGCATAGTATTTTTGTTGGGTATTCTACTCAGTCAAAGGCTTACAGGGTATTTAACAAGAGAACAAGAATGATAGTTGAAACAATTCATGTTAACTTTGACGAATTGCCTCAAATGGCGTCAGATCACGTCAGTTCTGACCCCGGTCCACAATGTTCGACAACGGTACTTGAACAAGACAGTTTAAGTCCCGATCCACAAAGTCAAGAAAATGTTTCTCAAGCTGCTGAGACAGTAACAACGTTAAATGAGCTGGAATTGCTATATAGTCCGATGTTCAGTGAATTACTCAATGGAAATTCTCCTGTTGTGTCAAAGTCTTCCGCTGTACATGCTGCTGATAATCCCGATAAACGTCAACAACATAACACAACTCACACTTCTACAACAACCGATGTTGCAGATCCACCTCCATTGAACATTCATTCAACACATCAAACTCCAACTCAAGTACCAACTGTCACTGCACCTGAGAACATTATTCAAGCAGAAACCAATACAGAAAATGCACAATTTGACGACGATGAATTTATCAACATCTTCAGTACACCGGTACAAGAACAAGGGGAGACATCGTCTCGTCATGTTGATTCGTCAAACATGCATACTTTCTATCAACACCATCCTTCTGCACAACGTTGGACAAAAGATCATCCATTAGAACAAGTCATTGGAAATCCTTCTCAATCAGTTTATTAAGAACAAAGACGTACTAGAACAATGGCGAGAATGTGTATGTTTGCACTCACCGTGAGTCGAACCGAACCAAACAACATCAAAGAAGCCATGACTGATTCTGCATGGATTGAATCACTGCAAGAACTTCATCAGTTTAATTCGATTAGATGTATGAGAATTAGTCGACAGACCACTTTGCAAAAATGTCATTAACTTAAAGTGGCTCTGGAAAAACAAACGTGATGAGGAAAATATTGTCATTCATAACAAATCTCGTCTTGTAGCTAAGGGATATGCTCAAAATGGAAGGAATTTGATTTCGAAGAAGTCATTGCAACCGAGTTGCTAGGTTTGGAACTGTAACGGCTGTTCAATTGCTATCTGCAAACACAAATCATTTTACAGTGTACCAAATGGACTTAAAACAACATTTCTTTACGGGCCTCCTAAGTGAAAGAAGTTTACGTAAACAACCAGTATGGATTTGTTGACCCATTATCATCCTGACAAAGTTTTAACCCGTCTCAATAAAGCAATTATATGGTTCTCAAACAAGCACCAAGAGAGCGTGGTAATGATAAACTCTCCAACCTCCTGTATCCGAGGATACTCAAAAGGTTCTAATGATCCAACTCTGATCATTAACTAAACATAGGGAAGACATTTGCTTGTGCAAATTTACGTTTGATGAAATAAATTTTTGTCTACGAACCAAAAACTTTCAAAACGATTTGGAAAACAAATGCCACATCAAGTTTGATATGTCTATGATGGGGAGCTGAAATATCTTTTTAGGAATTCAGATCACCAATCCCTCGTGGTATCTTTATAAACCAAGCAAAATGCATCAAGAGATACTTAAAAAAGCATGGTATGACCAGGATAGCATTGGTACACCATTGGCTACAAAACACCTTGATGCAGACTTGATGGCTACTTTCCGGTCGACCAAATGAAATATCATAGTATGGTCGGAGCACTCATGTACCTAACAGTAAGTAAGACCAGAATATTTGTACATGCAAATGTTAGTTGGAGCACGCTACAAGCGAAACAGACTGAGAAACATCTCACTGCGGTTAAACGGATCTTTTGGTACCTTAAGAATACCATTAACATGGGATTCTGGTATCCGAAGGACACCTGCTTTGAACTAACTGCTTTTTCAGATTCGGATCATGCGGCAGTCCTCTATTCACACGTAAGACACATCTGGTGGCATAACAATTTCTCTGATGGAGATAATTAATCAGCTGGTCATCCCAAAAAGCAGGACAGCACATCCAATGTCCTACAGCAAAAGCCGAGTATGTTGTCCTATATCGCGTGCTGCGCAACAAGTTCTATGGGATGAGAAAACACTCACAGATAAATGGCTTCCCACTTTTGATAAAATACCTATGTATTGTGACTCAAAGGCAGCCATAGCCATCTCGTGCAATCCAGTCCAGCATTCCCATACCAAGCACATTGATGTTAGATATCACTTCTAAAGGAACAGGTCGAAAAGTGGTATTGTTGAATTAACTTCTTTGGTAGAACAGATACCAGATTAGCTGACTTTGTTTACTAACGCTTATCGGAAGATAGTTTAAGTATCTCGTCAGACGACTCGGTATGAGATGTTTGACTCCAGATGAACTGGAGGGTATGGGCAAATTGAATCTGCTTGATCCATCAAACAACAATTTGTAAATATTTTTTTATTCACTCATTTATTTTTTTATTTATAACAATTTATGAAACAAAAAATATAAAACCTAGAAAAACAAAATATAAAATCATAAAAATTCAAAAATATACAAAAAAATAAATCTTCTCGAGACATGTCTCATGGAATCGATAACATTTACGACCTAGAAATGTTATTAACAACTGACACGGCGTGTAAATGAAGTTTCGAACATGAGTTTTCGAAAAATGCTTTCAAACCATGGTCATATTCTAAAATTTTTCTAGATGACTTAATGTACATTTCCGTGCATAAACTCGTCTCGAATGTAACAGGGAAGTGTACGCCTCAGTGCGCTTACTCTAAAATAGAAGAGAAGTCTTCTATCATGTTTTTAAAATCGTTGAACACAATTTTTCAAAAAGAACTTTCAATGTCAAAATTGTCTACAATATAATTTGTGGTATTTTTTCCATAAAAAGTGGTATTTGTTAAAATTGTGTGTTCAACACTCCCTTCCTCGAATAATTTTCAAAGAATTGTAGTTCGTCGAATGTCATTTTATGTGAATCAATTTCTGAGGGGGAGCTTTTTAAAACAAAGCCTTTTAATGTGTTGGGTACATCTCATAAATGTCAATTTTATGTATCCAAACACATTTTGTGAAATTAAAATGTGGAAACTAATAATGTCAATTATTAATATACATTGTTCACTAAGGCATCTCACTCCGTCTTCAACATTTTATGGTGTCATATCAATTTTTCATTCCAATGTCAAGTTTTAATAAATATTGGTATCCCACATATACTGTTGAAGGGGAGCAATCCGGAAAATGAATTCATGCAATATCGTAGTAAAAAAATTTCTCCCCATGGAATTTTTCATGTCAAATTTTAATCAATTGGTATTTTAAATACTAAGTATTTTATTATATAAAATAAGGGGAGAAAATGTGATTAAAATATGTTATAGACGAATGTGATCTTTAAGACTCTAAGTGCAACTCTTTCCTTCATGTGCTAAACAATTTTGAATCTCGGAGCACATGTGTAGGGGGAGTATTTGAAAATAACAATGTCAGAAAATGGTTTTATGGTTCGATCTTTATACCCAACAACCTATTAATTTCACGATGATTATGAAGTCATAAGGTGGTTAGGTTAGGTATAAGTCCTACGATCCACCAGAACACCGGAGGTGATCTACCAATGACACTTCCAAGTAGAAATAGCAGTCCTTAGGTATGATTGGAGATGAATGTGTATAAGGGAAGAATGCCGACTAAGATTGAGCTAACACTGGAACAATCACAACAAGGTATTAGTAATGACGTCTTGGTAAGCATTGAAGGGGTTGAAGAATGAAAAAGAAATGTATGGATAAAGGGTGAAAAGAAAGAAGCCCTCCTTACACCTTAGGCAGAAACCGGGTCAATACATAATCTATCAAAATCACAATGATGGTTGTTGAAATTGAAGACGACATCATGGGACCCCAGTGATGCCAATGCACAAGCCCCTTCCCAGCCATTCAGGTTTTCTCTCAAAAGAAACTTGTCTCATTTGTCACGGAGATACACACGTTATCTATTGACATCTCACTCCGAGATTGTTGATATTGAATAGGTGGCAGTCTGCTCCAGCCTCCGATTACTAAAACCAAAATTGCACAATCGGTCTAGGAGCCAAAGAGAGATCAATAAAAAATCCTCATCAGACACAATGTCAAAACACACCTTGTTGAACACCTTAAAGTTTCCACAAGCTGTACAAAGAGTCCCTAACCATAATCCTTGAGATCTTGCCAGAACATCTAAGTGATACTTTTCAGTATTCACAGTGAAGATGGAAATCCTGCTTGAAGTCAACGACAAACAAGCTTCTTGGTAGTGACTTGCAAGATCCAATATGATCAAAGCTTGTGATAATTGGATATCAATTTTGTCCAGTAAATTAATTGACGACTTATCAGAAAGATGTAACTATCTGATTCACTCTTACTACCGTTTTCTGCTTTGAGACGTTCCGGTGTAAAGAAAACTAGCAACATGGTGAATCAAATACATCTGTGTTAGAAGATCTTATGCTTTAAGCTGGAAACCCTGTCAATGAGATTCTTTGAATCTAACCTGATTTCCGGTAAAGTATTTAAACTATAAAACGGAAAACCGGAGGTTAATGCAAACCGAACCAAGAAGAATGAACAAAGCCATATTCACTTTTATTGCTAACTGTTTTTATATTCAGGATAAGGCAAAAAAAAGCGACGGTGTTGCAGCCAACAATCCAGCAAAGTACGGCTCAATAACCACATGCACTTACTAAGCTTTCAAGTCAATCATTCAACGTCAAGATAGTTGATATCTAACCTCCCACCATCAAAGAGCCTCAAAGTAAATAAAGAATCAATCAATTGGGGAGATTGTATAGACTTTATAATCAACATGTCAAACAAGAATGTATCAAGTATGAGCATGTTGGTCAAGAGCACAAGTTGATCAAGGAAGTCAAATCAAGATGATTCAAGTCAAGGAGATGATGCAAGATTAAAGATCTCAAGAATTCAAAAGTCAAAAGATAAGGCTCAAAAATCAATAGCACAAAATGCATGGATGAACTCAGCCATTACAAACAAGACAAGACCATAATAAGGGCAAAGCATAAACTGTCACACTTCAATCTTCAATGTCATTCGGTGGTATAGAGGAGAGTTTATAGAAGGTGAAAGAGACCTCAACATTGGGGGAGATTGTTAGCCTTAATTATATTAAGTCAAACAAGAATGTTATCGGTCTTAGAAAGTCAAACTAGGTCTTGTATTGTAATAGGCTAGTCGGGTTCAACGGGCTTGGATTGTAATCTAATATTGTCTGTGTTTCGGGCTCAAAGCCCAAGTTAAACCAAGCCCGACCCATTTAGAAAGCCCAAGTGCCAGGCTAGTATAAATATCCCTTCACCACACTTGGTGAAGGGTGTTGGTTACATTTCACTTCACTTGTAACTCACCACTTCTCTCTAATCTAATTGTTTCTCTCTCTACTTTCTCTCTCTAAGATTCTATCTTATTTTCTAGCATTTTGGTAAAGAACATAGTTGTGTAATGGATTAAATACATAGGATAACAATTAGTAAACATAAAATTATCATCATTGCCTATTATAATAATTTTTCAATCGAGCGAATTAACAGGCCAAAATCAGCCCAAAAAAGAAATGAAAGCCCAAGCAACGCAACACGACGTCACTTCCACCCCTAATTGAGGGTCTGCACATATAGAAGCAAAAGCAAACATTATTCTTGGCTTCAACCATAGCCCGGGTCAAGTTACCTCGCCAAGATACCGGCATTTTTTTCGCTGCAACGATAACCTGGGTCAAGCTACCCCGCCAAAATATCGACATCCGTACATAATGGACACAAAACATATAGATGCGGGTATTCGTCATAATTGCCTTAACAAATAAACAACCAAATAAGACCGTTGGTTTTTGATGACTACAACTTACTCAAACATATGGCCATATAAAATAAACAATTTTCACAGATCAATATGACATTTCCACAGAGACACAATTTACTACGTGTGCATTCCCATACCCTGGGTGGCTGGGTGCGCCTGTGTAGGTTGCAGAGGCGAGCGATTCTCGCTCTTTACCATCCTTCCACTCTCCGCATCATCTCAACCAAGTAAAACGCAACCTATACCACATGACTTTTTCATAACAAAAATATCGGAGTACCCCCGTTTGACAGTGCAGGGATGACATTTAAAATCCAATAAAGACATCATCTCATGCTTAAAAATACCTTTAGAATGTCCAGGTTAACTACATGAGCAACCGTAGTAACATCTAGACCTCGCGATGCAACATCAGTAGCAACCTGCAAATTTAAGTGCAAGCTTGAACTTAAATTTAAGTATAAAATTGAGTAATGTGTTAGTTTTCAGAATGACATTGTTGTAATATTAAGTTGTAACAATAACAGTAAAATTGACTTGCAAGGTTCATAAAAAGTGACTGATTTATTTTAGTAAAAACTAGAAGAAGCATCAAAAGATCTTCTTGACTTCTTTTCTGACATACCAAGATATTAGTGGGACCATGTCTAAAATCACGTAGGGCATCCCCTCTTTCGGTTTGAGTTCGGTCACCATCAGGGGCGGAGCCAGGATTTTATGTTAGGGGGCTGAATTTTTTTTATATCATAGTTTCAAGAGTAAAATATCGCAATCTAGAAAATTAGATGAAGAACCAAATATCTATAATATAAAAAGAAATGCCTTAAACTAAATTAACTTACATAATACTTGTGTCAATCTTATTAAGACTTCTAATGACCTTGAGTTTTGATTCTTTATGTCACGAACTAACCTGGAGTTGACGAAAAATAGTTAAGACTTCCAATCTCATAAAGTTTGTTAATTTGCTAACTTATAATTAGGAGTGATCAACTAATTAAGTTCTTATTAATGTTCTACAATTCTACTTTTTTCACAAATCACAAACTCTCGGTTGAAATTTATACAATTAAATTTAATGCAATTAGGAGTAAGAACATACAAGTATTGAGTATACAAGCAATAAATAGTCATCAAGTGATCATCAAAATTCTACAAAAACACTCGGTCCAATTCAATAATTCAAATAATACAAATACAAAGAAGTAAATGTGATCATTAATGAAAACTAAATAATAAAAAGCCTTCAATACCTTATTAAAAGCAAAATTTTGTTTTGTGAATTTGATCGATGGTTCTGACTTCTAAAGAATTGCAAACAGGATGTTTCTTTCTTATGTGAAAACTGAAAAGCACAACCAATACATATGTTTGGGAGTGAAAAGCACAACCAATACATATGTTTGGGAGGGGCCGGCATTTAACTTTCATCAAAAAATTAGATTTTGGGTTATACAAATTTGGGCTTAATGGGCTACTTAGGGAGGGCCTAGCACCTGCTAGATACCCTATGTCCCTATCCCCTCCGCCCCTGGCCATCGTGAAGAGCAAAAACATTTAAACCCTGAGCTACCAAAGCTTCAACAAAGGGTATAAATTAGCAACTGAATAAGATAAATATAAAGAAGTTATTGTAAATGAAAAGGGGATTGTTACTTTTTCGTGCATAGAGGTTGGCCTGAGCTGCTCATCTTAAAAGAAACAAAATGCTAAAAGTTAATAAAAAAATCACCTTCTATTCAAATATGTTGCCCAATTAAGCAGTCCCAATACACCCAAATCCCAAATAAAACAAGCACTTTATAAGCAATCCCACACACCCCTTATTTATTCAAAAATTAACTCCAAAGAAACAATATAAACCAACTGAAACATAGCCAATCACTATAATCAAAACCGTAAAAAAAGCTCAAAAACACGAAATTCAATTAAGGTTGATACTTACAAAATGGAAATCGACCCATGAAATTAAGGTTGATATGCAGTCCTATGACTCAAACACCCTAAAACTGAACTTAATACACATAAATTAGGTAAAAAAAAGCCTACCTAATGATTTTTTGAACATGTTAAGAGGCCAACAACACTTTCGCTTCCGCTACCACCGTGCGTATAACCCATAATCAAACTCAGCCAATCTAACAAAAAACACAAAAATCAAAACCCTTGATTTTTTTATATAGATTATTCATGCAATAATAAAAAACCCAAAACCAATCCATATAATTAATACAAAAAAAAAATAACTTACCTAATGATTTTTCCAACATGTTCATGATGCCAGCATCGCCTAGTCGCCATATGAGCATCTTTGATTTTTGGATTTGTAGTTTGATGAAAATGGGACGATATAGTTTATGTATGTGTGTTTGTGTGACAAATGAGAAAAGTGTGTGTGGTAATCTGTGTGTTTTTTTAGGGAGGAAGCTTTGAGAGAAAGCTTGGGGAAACCAGGCCAAATGTTTAGCCCAAGGAAGAGCCAAAAAATAGGCTGTTCCAATACTACGTCGTTTTGAACCTCAATTGATAGTATTAATAATGTGTAAGTATGGGTCTTGTACAAGAATGGTCCCTCATCGTTGTTGTCGCAATATAATTCTTCCTTGAAACATTATAAGAATTGCGCACTATTAGTCCTTCGAGTTAAAATTCCTTAGCGTCCAAGGGACTAGCTACGGCTAGCTCCATCGTCTCGGCTACGCCGTAGCTACTTACAAATTTATTTTCCATCCCAAGCTACGGCGTAGTCAAAATGGTCCAAGTACGCCGTAGTTATGACGTCATCACAAAACTTCCATATCACGTTGAAAGCTACGGCGTAGCCCCAACGGGTCAACTATGTCATAGTTCTTCTAAAGCTTGCATAACCCCGCCAAATAATGTTTGGATACGACATAGCCATAGCGATTCAACTACGCCATAGTTCTTCTTACACTTGTATTTCTTTTCCTTTAAAAATATAGTACATCTATTAAATAATTTAGTAGTGGTACTATTGTTCGTTTTAGCTTTGAGTAACCTCTAAAGAAATTTAGTACCTCTACTATATAAATTAGTATCGGTACTATTCTTGGCCATTTATCGCATTTCTTCGCTCTAATGCCTTAATTACATGAATCTGCAATATGAACGAATTAAGTACCAGATTCATATAAAACAATATAAAATAAGGCAATAAATACGAGAATTTGATATAGAAAAGTATTAAACATTTGATGTTATCCCCCAAAAACCACCCGAACAAGCCGACGACGAGGGCCTGTCGTCTAAATATACCCAAAACGTGTCAAGAAGGTGGAAAAGAAACCCCGTTAAATGAAACCTGAAGGAGCCGGTAATCGAAACTATTAGAACCAAGACGATAAGTTACTTTTGGTGGAATGTTACATACAAATATCCGAGGATCCAAATGTCAGTTCGGAACAAAAAAAATGAAATGTTTTGGTACAAAGTTCATGACCAATACAATGAACAAGCAAAGAATAACAAATTACCGATTCGTACCAAGAATATGTTGACGGAAAAGTGGACTCCGATGAACCTAGAGGTCGAAAGGTTTAATTTGTTGGTGAACGAAACGAAGGCTCGTAACGCGGAGAACAATGATGATTTGATGACAAGGGTTGAAATATTGTATAAAAGTGTCGCGGGTTCGGATTTTAAGCACAAGAGCGCGTGGTTATTTTTGAAAGATAAGCACAAGTGGAAAAATCCCGATTCGAAAAACACAAGACAAAACCGAGGACGGGTAACCGACAATGAACCCGAGCTCTTTGGAGATGACGAGTTGCAGCGTCCACCCGACAAACAAATAATTGCTAAAAGTAAACGATCTTAATACTCTTTCGCCACTTCCGGTTCAAACCCGACAATGTTTTAAGAAATGATCCAACAACAATACGCTTTAGACCGTGAGGCAAAGATGGAACGTTTGGACCGCGAGACTTCGGCGAGAGCTGAATTAATCAATGCTTAAAAGATATCCAAGGACTTTGAAGGTCATAGCAATCAATACAAGCAGGATGGATCCGATTGATGAGATTATTATCAACGTGAAAAAAGCACAAATTCGAGCTTTATATCAACCACAAGACTAGTTTACTTGATGTATTTTTATTTTTATGTCATATTTTTAGTTTATGTACTATGTTTTTTATTTAATTTTTTTTAGTTTTATGTACTGTCTTTTCTATTTTAATGAAATTTATATAAGTTAAATTTGAGTATTGTTTATCTATATAAATGGAAAAAAACACCACGGCACCACATTTTGTGGCGCCAACCAAGGAGAGTGTTTTAGTGGCATGTGATAAACTGGTGCCATGGAAAAAAGTGATGAGATGACACCTTTTTTTCCATGACACCACATCCACGACTCCACTGTACCCAACGCTGTAAGGCTGGATGGAGTAGTGTTACCAAACTCACCATCCACCTTATCGTCACCTCAACTTTCTCTCTTCTCTCACTTCAACTCATTCACACTAACCATTCAACGGTAATGGTCACTACAGACTCGCCTTTCATTAAAATACACAATTTATATAAAATATACCCAATTAAATACCCACACACACTTACAAACCAAATAAAATACATTAAAACAAAAAGAAAAGGGTCACTTTGCAAAAGTCACGATGGTGAGTGACTCACCACTCACACCAAACTCACGCGTGAGTTGTTGTGGGTGGAGTGGCAAGTCACGGGTGACTTTTGAACTCACGTGGTGAGTTTATGACCACTCCGGTCAGCCTAAGTAATAGATAGATTAAACATGTTTTTAGCCATACATTTTAAGTCTCTTAAACTCAAGTCGGTTTTTTTTGGTAATTATGGTTTTGACTTTTTGGTCGACTAATCTACGGGGTTTGAACTCACCGCAACACATACTTAAACCAAGTAAAGCCCTCTCTTTTTATGAGGTTGACATGACCATGTCAAGATTGTTTGCACTTAGCAAAAATTAAACTTGAAACGTCGAGTGATAAAACTTTTTGTCACCAGGGCACTTTTGAATAACGTGAGTCTTTATAGACATTTCACATTTAGAGCACTTTACGTCTTTACTGGTAACTCAACTTAAGATTTAGATGTCTCTTACAATAAAATATGAATTTGAAGGATTATTGATGATTTATGAAATCATCATAAAAACTCTTTTTTCTCGATATAGAACTCGAAAATCTTCCCTGGTATCATTATGGTATTACAAATGTGGTTGTTTAAAAATCTTCCCTGGTGTTATTATGGTAGTACAAATGTGGTTGTTTAGGCCGGCTACAACACTGACTCTTAGCGACTCTCAATTTTCCTGTCATCTTAACTTTCTCTTTAATACGAGAACTTTTAAGCACATTAACTCGACCTACACTAAAAAAAATACCCCACAAAGATTTCCTTTTAATTAATTAAGATACACATATATGGGAGTAAAGAATCGGTCGTCCCTGCGAAGAGTTCTTTTCTTTTGCACAAGACCGACCCTCAGCCCACAACAAGGCGACCCTCAGCGACCCACATGGTCGACCGACCATTGTGGGCAGCCTTACAAATGAAGAGTAATGTGCTAGAATTAACTTTTAACCAGAGCTTTTTTTCTTAAATTTATTAGACTAGATAACCTGCTGAACAAAGTTGCTACTGTGACTTTATCTCCATGTTAGCATTCACAACCTTCAACCCCCCACAAAAAGTAAGGAAATTTGGTTCAATCAAGTTTGTGACCAAACCACATCCAAAACTTTTAATGATGCGTGGAAGATGAGGAAGCATAATGGTTGATAACGCGTGAAGGGTATGAATGAAGGATTGGTCCATGACACCTGTTTTAGAGTTTCATATTGACAAAGCAATTTGAAGGATTGTTCCAGGACACCTGGTTTCGGCTTCAGTTACATCACTTATGAGTGTGAACAAAGAATTTGTCCGAATAAAAGCGCATATACAAAGAGTTGCTCAAAAACTTGATCAATCAATGAATTGGCACTTTGGCACATGTCATGTTTCTTATATATCTCCACAAGGCGTAAAAACTTTCTAACATACACAAGCGCTTGTATCACTACTCTCTAGTTTTGACATTGTCCTCTTGCTAACCCCCGAAAACTATATCAACAGAGTCAGATACTATATAGGAAGTGATAAAGATCATGTGTTGACATTGTTACACATGACACTAACATTGTGTTGCACCTGCTCGTGATGTCTAAGGCGTCAAATAATGTTACATTGTGTCATCTAATAATCAATCTCCAGCACAATAATTATCTGAATATCACTGTGTCACAATACTAAGCTTGGATGAAATTGAACAAGATTTGGTAATAGGCCTAAAGGGTTATAGTATAAGCAATCTTCAGCACCATGGTTAATTGTACATAACAACCTAAGAATGCATTTTACTCCAAAACATCAAATCTTATTTCCAGTACCAACAATTTGATCATAAATCTTTTTCACAGTCTCATCCATAACCAAATCCCTTTTCACCATCTCCTCCAACACATTTTTCACCTCATCCATTTGTTTCTTCGCCACCAAACGAACAGCCAACAATCCGAAATTATGTGAATCCAGTTTCTTATCTTTGCCTTCATAACTCATAACAAACTTAACCGCCTGCGTATAATAGCCCAGCTTTACCATACCCCCGATAACATGTGCATACGTTGCGTAAATAGGCTCAACTCCACCCTCAACCATCTTCCTCATTATCACTATTGCTCCACCCATCTTCCCTGCCTTACACGAGCCCAACACTAGCGCGTCGTAAGTACGCGCGTCCGCTTTTAAACCTTCTTCAGCCATCCTTTTCAACACATCAACACACGGTGTCAAGTTTCCGTTAACCGCGTAGGCTGTCAAGAAAAAATTATAACACGTAACGTCACGCACTATGTTTTTCGACTTCATTACCTCGACCACACTCCACGCGCGTGCAAAATCCTTTCGGCGCGTGAGCAAGCTTATTATCGGATGGAAAGTTGTCACGTCGGCGCCGGACTCTTCCGCAGCCAATTCCGCCGTATTCAACGCTTGGTCAACGAGGTTCAACTTACATAAACACGCTATCAACGACTCGTACGATTTCTTACGAGTGTTACCGTTCAAATCAGATATAGTCTTCTGAAGGTCGTTAATGACAGTTAAATCAGTTGAAATGAATTTAAACGTGTTGTTAGTAGTGAAGAAGCCTTTAATGTAGCGTTGAGTTAAAAGGTTGCTGACGGTGGTGAAGTCTTTGTTTTTTCCCGCCGTGGTGATTAGCTCGTCGTATTCGGCGGAGGATAATGGTTCAGGGAGGGTGACGGAGGTGATTGAACGGCGGATTGTGGTGATTAGTGATGATGGATTTAGGGTTTTACGGAGGGCGAACATGATTGGTGGTTGAGGGTGTTTGAGTTTGTGTTTCCGAGTGTGGGAGTTGGTGTGTGTTTTGGGGTAACAGTGGTGTATAGTAATGGGCATGAATTAAGCCCATAGCTATATCATAACCAAATGTTTTACTCATTTTTAAACAAGGGTAAATTCTAAAAGTTATGTGGTTTTTATTTTATAAACTCTGTGCGTTTGGTTTGTAGAGAAATTAGGATTTTTAGATTTGAATTTGGTTTAAAATTTGAATTTGAATAAAAATTAATGATGAAAAATGAAAAATTAAATGATATAAAAGTTTATTTTATGTTAAAGAATTTATAAAAAATAATATTATATAATGAGAGAGATAGAGTGTAAATTACGGGTCGCACCTAAAAGAAAAGCAAACTCCACTTTGCTAGATGGGATTTACTTTTGATAGATCGAATACTATTTTTGTAGCCAAACCATGAACCAAACTGATTCTTTAAATGTGGAGCCCACCATGAATACTTTCAAACCCATGAAACAAACGCACCTTTAGTGACAGGGTCTTAAAAGGCGCGTCATGACGGCCCCAAGGCGCGAGGCGCGTCTTTCACGTTATGAAATAGAACAAGACATCGACTCTAGGTGTGGCGTGAGTTGAGCCGTGAAAAGGCGGGCAAAGGCGTAAGGCGTGACGAGTTTCTTGAAGTGTTTAGGGGATTTTCTAAAATTTGAGATTTGGACTTAGGATTTACTGGTATTTTGTATTGAGGCTTGAATTTAATAATATTTACCGCTCATATAATTATAAAATATGATATAAATCTATTAATATATATATATTTTTTGCCGCTTTAAGTCACACCTTAAAAACGTCATGTCGCCACGCCTCACGCTAAAGCTTGAGGCTTGACTATGCCGCTACGCCACGCCTCACGCTATTTATAACCTTGCTTAGTGATTACTTGTATCAAAAGTATGTGGCATTTATTTGATAAAATAAAAGACTCATTATATTATAATTATAAATATATATTAAAAGGCAGAAATTGGTTTTCGTGCCAATTAATAATACTCATAGGTCGCAATTCATTAATAGCCCGCCCCGACCCAGCGACGTTAGTAAATGATTTTGGCCCGACTTCGACGCGTGTTAACTGCATATGGATTTATCACCACCCCATTATCAAATAACACTCCATCTGTTTCTCTCTCTAAGATGCCCATCTATCTCTCTAATGTCAGTACCACCGATCCAGTTTGATTGAATATGGGTTGTTTATGTTTTCTGCTATGGGTTTGGTTCTTTGAATGGAGGGTTGTCAAGTTTGTTACGCCTTGATCTTACTTTGGGATTTCATTGCATGTATGCCAGGTAGAATCCATGGTTAACTGTGATTAGGGATTCATATACTGTCCACCATGTGCTCACTTCTATTACCTAGAGCCATAACTCTCTTCGATGATGCCGACCTCTTCATTGCCGCCGTTCATGGTGTATGGTGTTGGTGGTCGGTTGGTGACGTTGGTGTTTGTTGGCTTGGGTTTGAATCTTATATTTTCGGATGTGTGTGGAATTACTTAGATACAAGATACAATCTCTAATGGAAAGGTATATTTAAAAGATTTGATTTTCAAATTAGGGTTTTGTTATTGGGATTTATTAATTTTTGGACTTAATGAATATGTTTTGGAACTTCTGGATGCAGTTTATGTTAAATTGTCCCCGAATTTTTTTCTTCACAGTTTGAATGATTCAATATTTTAATTAGGGTATTATATTTCTGTGTTAGGAATAACATTTTAGGGCTGTTCTTTCTTACTACGATAAAAGATGGTGTGATTCTTTTTTAAGTGTTTTGTATAAGGGGTGCTTGATGGCTTATCGGCTATCGTCAATGGGGTTTTTTTGCCGTAAAATCGAGTTGTTTGGCTAAATTATTCATAAGTTTAATGCATAGGTGGAAAGAATTAGTGTTGTCTCAGTACTCGCACATACCCGTGTCTTTTCGAGGTATATGCTAACAGTCCGAGTGTTGTGTTACTCGGAGTACAATGTGGGCGATGATGAGATTTGCCTGTCTTTAAGTTCTTCTGTCAAACCCTGATCAATGAACCTACAAAATCCTTTAAATTGTATCTGATTAAATCAAGGTATTGTGGACATTGCGTCTATCCCGAATTATTTTGAAATTGTAACTTATTTATATTCATCCATATCGAATTCTCTAAAAAAAACCATTTTTGCTGGCGCATTATTCATCAAAATAAAACCTAGCAATGATGGAATTTGGATTCTATGAATCTTTGACTGGAATCTATGAGATAGGTAGAATAAAAACAAAAATTTATACTGAACTTTAATTGTCATTTTTAAGAGATGCAACCGAAACAGAATTGATAAAAGGGGTTACCTAATTTTTTGGCATTAAAATGGTTATGTGCTTTTTATTTGACAATTATGTCATTCGTTGGCGGGGCAACACCATTAGAGTGGTGTTTGCAGCTACGGTGGGTTGGGCACCCTTTGTTTATAATACTGATGTGGTTACTATAAAGCGTAACTATGAACGAAAAGAGGCCGTAATGAATGTGAACAACTTTATGTTAACGCAGCCATTAAGGTTTTCCCGCAATTGTTCTGATGCATATTTACATCAAAGTACTGATAGCCGTTAAAAAATGGCGCCATTACGTGTCGTTTTTATGTTGAACTAATTTTTGGCCTGCCTTCTTTACCAAACTTGCGATGTGGCTGAAGCGGTAGTTGGTATTTGGTACTGATGACTTGGCTTGGTTTGTAGTTGCAGCCGCGCCTACTATGCAGGGTGGATTTTAAAGTTATGGTTGTACATTTATTGAGACATTTAGGGTATTTTATGTTAAAAACTTGGATTCGGTACATGCCTGTTTGGCCCGACCCGGTGGACTGTGTGTGACATTGGTATTTCTTATACTGAATGTATCCGTTATGGGCAATGATGACGCTATTGTGTGTGCTTTATGGGTTGCAGTGGGTGAAATTGTCCCGTATCTTTGCAAGGTAGCACGTCGTCGTGCTTGCAGCCATGGCCAGCCGCACACCCTTTTCTCCCGTACCACATTCACAAATTTGAGCCCAACGTTTTTGGCGAGTTCTGGTTTTTCCAGCCGGGTTTCGGTTTGCATTAAATGTTTTAATATGAGGCACGATTACCAATTCCTGTTTTTTGTATAAACAGTATAACAAGGAGTCTGATGAAACCGACATTTAATTTAGACCGGTGACTTTCACCGTTTGTTGTGTGTGTCACTTATGATCTGGCGGAGAAAACTGATGAGGACACGTATTATCCACTGACTCGGGTTTTAAGATAAAACACTATAAGGTTTGAAACCATGTCGGATGTACGATGCTTTGTGACTGTTTCCATGATGTAATATATGCGAAACAATTGGTTTTCTTGCATTTTACCTTGCTGTGACGATCTTTAGGCTATGTTGTGTTGCCGCGGATAGTGGAAGAACGACAAAGTGCGAGAATTGCTCGCCTCAGCAACCTCTACGAGAGCAGTTACGACATCAATTAATATGAGCCAAATTTATTACGTATTTGTTGAAGGGTTCGTGACTACCGGAGATGAGTGGCATTTTTTTCTTGAAAATAACCAAACACCCGGATTCAGCAACCCTTTTTCACTTAAGACGGTCCTGCTCAAGTGAATCGGATTTATGGTAATGTGTTTACCAACACATTTTCCTAATTTAATTATTTTTAGTTATTGTGGTCTCTTATGACTTTTGTTATTGATTATCAAGTTTGGGAGAATTTTCACTTATGGGTGTCTCCTTTGATTTGCAGACTTTCATTTCGTGTGCTCAAGTGTTAAAGCTGTATACGCAAGCTTCAACACTTATGGGTCAGGCGGTTTGAAGCTGTGGTGAGAAGTGGGCACTTACTCACAACAAGAAGTAAGTTGTTACTCCCTCCATCCCATATTAAGTGTCTAGTTTAACTAGTTTGAGTCTTTTTTCATCAACTTTGACCGTAAATATTTTTGTTTGTGTTATATAATACTTAATGGAAATTATACCAATGAAAAATACATTAAAAATTTAATTCGTTCATATATTTTGCATCAAGTATCATATACCATAAAAAGAAATAATTAAGGTCAAAGTTGAAGAAAAAAGATTTTAAAAAGTCAAACTGGACACTTAATGTGGGACGGAGGTAGTATAATTTTTTTCTTTTGGCTATATGTTCTTGCGAATAGAACAAAATTCTATTTTTTAGTGTTAGGTGTTACTGTAATGGTTCTAATTCTAATAATAATAATAATGATACTAAAGGTTTTGGGTGTTGCTTGTTGTTAAAATTGTATCCCTTATTTTTTGCCTTACAGGTTTTAGATCATACATTTTGCCCTTTAGGCTTTTAAGCTTTAGTGGATTAGTTACTTTTGCGTAGGATATTCAGTTTGTTCTTTAGGTTAAAAGCTCCCATTCTTCTTAGGTTAGGTGCCTCTTAAAGTTTTTAGTTTCTTTCGATTGTGTGAAAGTGGTTAACATTATGAGTAGATAAAAAAATACAAGTTCCGATGGTTACACGACTGTATGTACACTTTTTTGTCTGTTCAAATCTTGAATAGGCGAAATGAAATGCTGGGCAATATAATAGGCGACAGGTAAGGGCACGACTGAGAAACAAGAGGAATTGCAAACGACGTTTCTTGATATGCTTGGGAGACAGGAAAAGAAAACCATTTTCCTTTACATAATTTTATCTGCAAACTGATGCTAATGTACACTTTTTTGTCTGTTCAAATCTTGAATAGTATTACAATAATGATTTTAATCTTGAATAGTTCTAATTAGAAGGTCTTGCATGGGTTTTTTTGGTGAATCAGTAGCTTGGTTATATAAGTCGTGAATATTTGCTTTTTATATAAAAAAAGAATGTTAAAGATTGGTGTTTTTCTGTTCAAATCTTCTCCTTATTCATACTGCATATCTTATATGTTTAGATTTTTATATGGTTTATTTTTTACAGTTGAGAGAGCTGACTGAAGAGGAAGGAGAAAGTGGTATCTTTTAGCTGCTTCATACCGGTATAACTCGCTTCCTTACCACTAACCTCACTGGCACAACGTAAAGTTCCCATCTTTGTAGTTTTATGCTTCTCTATTTAAGTAATTAGGTAATTACAAAACTTGATACACATAAGATTACAGAAGCATGGAATTACAACTTTATAACTTTAAACTTAAATCCTTATAACTTTAAACTCAAAGCTTGATAAACTGCATTGTCTTAATATCATTCTATTAATGGCCACAAGTGTAGTGTTAAGATTAAAGATGATGCAGAGGCGATAGCAAAGAATAAATAAAAAGAAAAGGTCGCTGCTTGAGAATAGTAAACACGAGAGGGACAAAGTGGTTAGAAGCAATTAGGTATTAACTTTTAACCTCACATTGAGTATGTTTGATGTGGTGTTGTCTAAAAAAACAATGCTTTTATGCTAAACGATGTCATTTATCATAATTCATCATAGTTCAATTTAAATATCGGTGCATATTCTTGATGGTAATTCATGTACAGTAATACTAAATTATATATAACTAATTAGTGAAACTGTTGGTAGTGCAGACAGTGAAAATGAAAACATCGAAGACGAGTGATTCAGCAAGACAAGGGAGCAAAGTTGAGCAGAACGAGTGATTCAATACAATAAGTTATTCAAAAGGAGTAAGCTACTGAATCAAAGACAAGTGCTTCAGCAGGACAAGTGATTCAAAATGAAAATGAAAAGGAGTTGGTGATTAAATCATCGGTAAGTTTATTTTATATATATGTACAGACTTATAGATCGTATAGGCCAAGCCGTATACGCCGTATGCCACATATCAGATGAAACCCACTGGTATGTGTTTAATTACACATACCTTTTACCTTTAAAAACGAGCTAAAATAACCAAAAACGGACTTAAAATGCCAAATATACGCTTGTTTTGCTAATTGTATTGTGCAGGAACGTATATTTAAGAAAAGGACGAAAAACGAAGCCAAAACGACAAAACCGGACTCGGAATGGAAAAGCAGAAAAAGACAAAGTCAAAGTCCAAGCCCAAGCCTGAAAAAGTCAACCCAAGTCAACCCCGACAAATCCAAAAGTCAACATGTGAAGAAATATAAGTTTAGGGACTAAAATTGTAAATCCCTAAACTTATATTTAAAGAAGAAAAGAAAAAAAAAAGACAAGGGCCAAACTGCCATTATGGGAAAGTTTAACTACAAGGGCCAAAGCTGCCAAAAGTCTTAAGTTATAACTACCAAGGACCACGGGTGCAATTAGTCTTATAACCTTTGGGGACTATTTCTGCCAAGTCCCCAAAGTTATTTAACCACAAGGACCATGGATGCAAGGAGGGTTATATCCATGAGGGACTAATGTTGCCCAAACCACAAACTTCTCCCCCAACAGTTTAAAACACTGTTTATCCTCTTCACGTTTTCCCGCCTTATCTCACAACCCCACAAGCTGTCTCTATCACCATTGTTTGACCCTCCATAAACATCCAAAAACCTCACTATCCTTAAACCCCACTCCCACATGGGATTGCCATGTTGGCAATCCAAACCCACACCAAAACCAATCAATGGTCTATAACATTCAGCTTGGAGGGCAAGGAAAATGGAGGGCTGAGATTTGCTTGACTTTACACACCCACAACAAACACAACTCACTTGTTGTGTCTACAAAGAAACACAAGTGAAAGAAGACAAGAAGAACAAGCCTAGTCGTATTTTCTACTATAAAAAGATTGTAAAGCCATTGTGGCTAATGGGTAGTTTTTAGTAGTTTTCATATAGTTTAAGTGTAGTTTTAAAGAAGTTTTTGTTAAAAGTTTTTTTTTACGTGTAATTCACCTTGAGTTAATGAAAATTTCACAAGTTTTTCTTATTGTGTTCTAAGTGTTTCTTAAAATTCTTTAAGCTTTCAGTTAAGCAATCTTGATAACCTGTTTTTAGAAAATCTTTTAAGGAAAATAAAAGAAAAAGAAAGGGGACAAGGTACTGTTTGAATCAAGCATGGAGGAATAAGCAAATGTGGATGACTTATTGGGTTCCAACCCCAACCCACCACATACCAACACCCACCCAAGACCCCGTACCCGAACCTCAACCTTAATTATAAAAGATAAGTAGACACGAAGTCTAAACACCCACAAATACGCGAACACACACAGATAAACCAGTACTCACTCGCCCCCAATAACAAACCAAAAACCACCCATCCACCCCAACCGACCAACCCCGGACCATCACCACAAATCACAACCTAATCCTCCCAACACCCAGCCGATTCAAAATTACCACACTCCCTAAAACCTCAACCCACACAAACCAACACCAAACCAACACACCCATTCACCACCCTCCACACAGCAGGACGCGCTAAACGCTCACACACCCCAACTTAACATACCCCCGTATCCAATCCCACAAACCCTGAACCACCCAACACACCCCCTACACAACTCGCATCATTCCCACAACACCCCCACATTCTTGCTTTACCGCAACACCCCGCCTTAGCCGCACCCCAGAAACGCCCCAACCAGGGAAACAAAAAACAAACCAAGCCCCCCACGACATCACCAAATCACCACGAACCCCGCTCACAATACCTACTCTCGACCAACCGCCAAACCCACACTCCAGAAAGTAGCACTACTACAATCAACCAACACAATCGACACAAACCCCACCCCCACATCCAAGCTCCAACACTCCCTAACCGCCCAAACCAATCGACTCAGTACCCCCACAATACACCCGCACTGCAACATAACATTACACCACCCTAACACAACAAAAAAACCGAAACTCTTACGACCCCTCCGCCAACCACCAACAACCCCTCCTCCACCCCCCAAACGTGACCCCAACCAATACACCACACTTCACACAAAAGCAACCCCAAATCCCACTCGCGACTACTCCACACACGAAACTCATATCACACACACCCCAACATCACCTATAAACCGCTACACCCACACACATCAAACACCACCGAGACACACATCCACATATGCTACTTGACTATCAATATAACAAAACGAAATCAAACGAAAATACCAGCCCCCCTAATAACCGAACTCCCAATACCACACCGACTCACACTCCTCAGAAGACCACAATCACCTACACACCCTTCGACATAGAACCCCCAACACCATCAAAAAACCCCCACATCGCCCCCCTTCCCCACCCCTACACCCCATACCCCCCCCGCTACCCCATACAATAATCCAAACCCAAAGAAATGACCCCATCTCACAACCCTTCCCCCCGCAAACAATCAACCCTAAAGCACACCACCACAACTCACTAATAACAAAACACTCCGCCGGTATCACCCCCACCACTCACCATACGAAGCACCACCACAAACAACCCAACCCACACCACCAACTACACCCGCATCGATAACCCATAACAATACCCCCACACCCTCTTACCTATACTTTAAATGCCGACGACCGACGACCACAAGAAACACCACTAATAAAGTTAACACAACATGCGAATACCAATAACTCAACCCCGCAAACCCCCCCATCCGCATAACCACCCCCTTAAAACAACCCAAACGCCTTCCACCACCAAACCCCCCCCCTCAACCACTACGCATACGCAACCCACCCCCTGACTCCCCAAACAGCAAATAATTCAACCTCAAAATCACACCAAAGCCCTACAACTTCCAAGACCCTAAGTTGAACCGCATCTATATCACACACACTGATAAACTGAAACCGACCCCACCCCCATAACAAGACCCCACACTCAACTCCTATGACGCACCCCCCGACGCTAACTCCGGACACCACCACCATGATCTAACAATTCAACCACCTCCAAAACAAACACCCCAAACAAGCTTCTACACATATAAATCCCATGATACACAACTCATACCAACCACACGCAAGCACCCACACGCACCTCTACACAACCCCAACCCCACCCCAAAAACGTCCCTACTACGAGCACGCCACACAACAACACACCGTCTATCTGACTCTTCCCCTACACCAAACAACCTCAGCCACCCAAAACAAAATAACAACCAACTTTACACACACCCCCACTCCGCCCAACCCAACCTTCAAGCCCCCACTACCAGAAAGAAAATCCTCCATCACAACCCCCACAGACATACAACGCAACTGACGCTATACCACCCAACCACCACTCCAAATAACGACAGCCACCTCTACTTCACATGTCCACCACACTTCCCACACCCCCCCCCCCCAAATTACCCCCCAAGCCATGCCTCTCCCCCCCACCATCGAACCCTATCCGCTCCCCGCACTACCCACAACTTACCACCCCACCACTTACGACCACCTCTAAAACCAACCCCCACACCACCCCCTAACCCAACACGCGCATCCACCAAACAACTACAACTATACCACCAGAACCCTTCCCAAAAACACACTAAACTACAACCCAAACAACCACAAAACAAACCCACACAACCACCAAAACTCCTTAAAACAACAGGCACCACCTTCAACGACTCAACCCCAACCCCCCCAAACACACCCAACGCATTCCGTACCTAACCCCGAAACCACGCCACCCACCCCACCACCAACGATCCACGACTTACTCACCCTACATGCAACAAACACCCACAACACCAAGCCCTCATCCAACACAGCCCCCGCCACTCCGACCTTCCCCACAGAATCCACAACCACCTAATACACCGAGCCAAATCGACACACCCCCCTCGCAGCCCACAAAACAAAATAACTACCAACTAACAACTCACCAACAAATCCATAATTCCTCGCACCAATAAACGCCAACATCCTTCAACACCACCAAAAACCCGCCCATAGTACACCCGCCAGGCCCTCTCGTTACAGACACACCCCTAACCACGCACCCACCACACTCCATCAGTACCCCCGAGCACACACACCTGCAGCCCCCCCCATTACCCCAGTATAGTAACCAACCCCACCCAATACCCAAAACTCCACTATCACCAAAACCCCCCCCTCGTACAACCCCAGCCCCCTTCTTACGCATTAAAAGCAACATAGTAATTAACCGGCACGTAAGAAAAAAAGGAAAAGGACAAACAACTAATGCAAAACGAAAAACCCGTACACGGAAAAGGAGAAAAGCCGAAATAGACAAATTCAAAGACCAAGCCAATCCTGAAAAAGTCAACCCAAGCAACCCGACAAAGACCGAAAAAGACAAACAAGTGAAGAAATAATCGTTAGTCGGGACTAAAATTGTAAATCCCTAAACTTATATTTAAAGAAGAAAAGAAAAAAAAAAGACAAGGGCCAAACTGCCATTATGGGAAAGTTTAACTACAAGGGCCAAAGCTGCCAAAAGTCTTAAATTATAACTACCAAGGACCCACGTGTGCAAATAAGTCTTTTACACCTTTGGGGACTATTTCCTACTGCCAAGTCCCGCCAAAGTTATTAAACCAACAAGGACCATGATGCAAGATTGAAATAACCATGATGGACTGAAAGTTGCCCAATTACCACAAACTTATCCCCAACATTAAAACACTGTTTATCCATTCACTTTTCCCGCCTAATAAATCTCACAACCGTCCCCGACAAGCTGTCTCATCACCATTGTTTTGAACGCCGACCCATAAACATTCCAAAAACCTCACAATCCCTAACCCCACACCCCCACATGGATTGCCATGTTGGCAATCCAAACCCACACAAAAATTGATCAAAGGGTCTATAACACTCGGCTTGGGCATCAAGGATTTTAAAGGGCCAGGATCATTGCTTTGTTTGCACTCTCACAACAAGCACACCCCCTTCTTGTGTCTACAAAGAAACACAAAAGGAAGAAGACAAGAAGTGAAGACATAGTCGTTTTTTTTACTATTTAAACAATGTAAAGCCATTGTGGCTGAGAGTTTTTATGTAGTTTTAAGAGTAGTTTTTTTTAAGAGTTCAAGTGTAGTTTTAAGTTAGTTTTTAAAAGTTTAAAAAGTTTTCATGTACTTTTAATTCAATTTTAATGAAAATTCAGTAAGTCTTATTTGTGTTCTTAAGCTTCAAGTTTTCTTAAAATCCTTTAAGTTTTCATTCAAGCTATCATATAATCTGTCTTGTAAACATTTTTAGAAAACTTTTAAGAAAAATTCACAAAAAGAAAAGCATGGTACTGTTGGATTAAAAGCATGGATGAATAAGCAAATGTGGATGGCTTATTGGGTTTTAGCTTAGTTAAGCTTAATTATAAGCTGGGGTAGGAAACTTAGAGCTTATTAGGTCTTCAAAGAATCCTTTTGAACAAAGGATTAAAGGTAAAATTTCTTTTAAACTTTTTTTTTACTGTAGCAATAAGCTTTTTTTTAGCTTATTATCTTAGCTTATTACTGTTATTATGCTTATTAGTGTGTATGTATGCTTATTAGTGCTTTTCATTTCATTATTATGCCATTTGCTCAAAACTGTCTAAAAGTGCTTATAACTATCTCAGCTTATTGTCCAAATTTAAGTGCTTATTTTTTGAGCTTTTTATCTTTTTAGTGTTTAATATTGTTTAAGTCTCATTAGTCTTCTTAAATTTCAGTTTTAAATTAGCTTTTATAGTTTTTAAAACCACTTTTCAAAAACTTAAGGGGTGTTTGGGTTAACATGGAAAACGGGTCAAAATGGCTTTGTGCTTGGGTTGAGGTCATTAGGTTAGTTTAAGCTTAAGTTATAAGCTTGTTTAAACTGTTTTTGGAAAGTTTTAAAGTTTTAAAATTGATTTCAAAAGATTTCTAAACTAACTTTGAAACTGTGAGATTTTTAAAACACCACAAGTGCTTATTTAGTTAAGCACTTGTGATTTTGAGTTAAGGGTTCAAAAAGAGAGTGTTTGGTGGTGTTAAACAAGCTGTAACAAACCCCTTGGTCTTTTGACTTTGTGAGTCAAAAACCACCAAGGTTTTTAGTGTCAAAATTTCAAGCCTTTTTCACCATCAAAAATCAGCAGGTTTTTATGGTTTTTAAAAGCTAAAAATTGGTGCATAAGTCCAATAGCTAGGGTACTCAATCTGTTTTAGCTTATCTTTTTAATTTGAGCTTATTTGACAGCTTTAAATAAGCTGTCAAATAAGCCCCTTGAGTTAAGCTTTAATCTCCCCTGGTGCAAAGGGGAGATTTTAAGCTCTCTTTGCTTAGCCTTTCTGTCCACTTAAGCCCAAGTTCTTGGCTTATTTCAAGAGCCTATAAGCTCTTGTATAAGCCCCTTAAGTTTCAGCCTTTAGGAAGCTTATTTGATGGCTTATTTTTAAGCCTAAACTTGCCCTTTGACTGTTTTTGCTCAAATAGTGTAGGATTGCTTATTTTTCTTCTCTTGCTTATTCAGCTTATTTTATAAGCTCATTTTAGCTCTTAATAGCTTTTTAGGTTAGTATAGGTAATTGTTAAGCTTATTTGCCCTTTTCCTAGCTTATTTGTCCGAAAGGCTTAAGCTCTTTATGCCCTTTTAAGCTTAGTTTAGTTTCTGTCCACTTAAGCCTTTTAACAGGTTATTTTAGTTTTAGCTTTTACTTATTTTAGCTTATCTAGATTAGGTTTAGACCCTCTTTAGCTTATTTTGTCCATCACTTAGCTTATTTGTTCACTAAGCCAAATGACTTAGTGGTTTTTAGCCTTTTAAAGCCTCATTTAGTTCTGTCACATTAAGCCCTTTTTCCCAGCTTATTTAGTCTTAGCTTTTAAGCTCATTAGTGCTTATTAGGTTAGCTTAGATAGTTTTCTTAGCTTTTTGTCCAAGCTTAGCTTATTTGTCCACTGATCCGCTCTGACTACACCTTAAAATATATGTAATATAATAAAATATCAAATATATAGTAAGAATAGTCTAAAAG